>PVHY01005208.1:0-85342 GCA_004024945.1 Uropsilus gracilis | reverse complement strand
GAACTAACACAACTAAACAAAAGCAAAACAAAAAGCCCAATCAAAAAATGGGGAGAAGAACTAAAAAGACACTTTTCCAAAGAGGAAATAAAAATGGCCAACAGGCACATGAAAAACTGTTCAACTTCCTAGTAATAAGAGAAATGCAAATCAAAACAACAATGAGATACCACCTTACACCAGTAAGAATGGCACATATCCAAAGAACAGACAACAAGAATTGCTGGTGAGGATGTGGAGAGAAAGGAACACTACTACACTGTTGGTGGGAATATAAACTAGTCCAACCACTATGGAAAGGGGTGTGGAGGACCCTCAAGTTAATGAAAATGGAACTACCATTTGACCCAGCAATTGCTCTCTTGGGAATCTACCCAAAAGAGACCTATATGTGGGTACAAAGGGACACCTGTGCTCGGATGTTTACTGCAGCACAATTTATAATTGCAAGGACATAGAAGCAACCTAAATGCCCCAAAACAGATGACTGGATGGAAAAAAATGTGGTATATATACACACAATGGAATATTACTCATCAATTAAAAATGACAAATTTGACGACTTTATAACAACATGGATGTACTTAGAAGGAATCATATTAGCAGAAACAAGTCAAGAAGAAAAAGACAGAAACCAAATGACTTCACTAACATATGGAATACAGTGAAAAAATAAACAAAAGACTTGGGGAAAATTCAAAACAAGCTAAGCACCAAACTGAAGAGCACAACTTTGAGCAGGAGGGAAAGGGGGGGGAGAATGGAAGGGAGGGGGTGATAACCCTGGGGATTACAATGTTGTGAAATTTATATATAAATAAAAAAGAAAAAATTAATAATAAAAAAAAGAAAATACTGCAGACACTAGAGAGAATAGGCTAAAACCAAGAGACAAAATAAAGATCTTAATGTAAATGCAAATTGACCTGTGAACACAACGAGAAGGAAGAAAAGATAGTCAACTACCTTCAAACTAGAGCTATATCAACTGCATCCCAACCATCTATTAAGTAACAGCTTAGTTTCCAGGGCCAAATTCATCTTAATAAGACAATGTTTCTAAATTGAATGTTACTAAATTGAATGTTACTAAATTGAAGCTGAGCCTCTTGTGACAAAGCAGTGACATATCACTAATTCAGGTGGCAAACAGGAAATGCAGCAAGTACTCAGGCAAGTCTCTAAGGGCCCGGAGGATATCCAGTGGGTCCACACAGCCAAGAGTAGTCACAGGCTTCGAAAACTCAAAGTCAGAAGGACAGGAGCATTAGGGCACTAATGTGATCAAGCAGAATAGGACCTGGGCCAATGAAATGCATAGAGAAGCCAAGATACTTAAGTGTCGTCCCTGTTGCCCACCCTGTCTGTCCCACGATCTAGCAACTAACGGCCATCAGACCTTCAACTGGCATTTGTTCGGACTGATCACTGTCTACTTGCTTCTAGTTACAGATTTTGAACATGACCTCCGCCAGTGTATGACATCAACAAAAGCTACTTGAGTTTCTGGGTTGGAGATGAGGGTAGAATTTCAAATCCCAAAGATGAGTTCCAGTACTACAGCAGCAAAGAAGGGTAGTCGCTAGCTGAGCCCCAAGCCAAGAGTTGGGGGACAGACATTTCTCCCTGGCACAAAGCTGTGAACAGCCTGAAAACCTGATAGGCAGCAGCTCCCAACACACTGCTTTGATCTCAGAAACATCAACAGGCCCCACAGAGGAGGTAGAGAGCAGGAAGGACTGCCCTTTCCTGCACAGTCCAGAGGTGCATCTTTGCCCCACCCCCAAAAGCTAAGTGAATGTGTATTTGGTCTGCATTCAAGTCCTAAATGCCTTTCTGGCAGCACATTCCCTCTCAAAATCTGCTTACTCTGAAGATAGACTTATCAGGGGAAAAAAATGTTTTCATGACCTCAAAATCTTTTAATAATTTTACTAAGTAGAGAGAAAGAGAAAAAGGAGCTGAGAGAGCTAACAGGACCAGGTTTCATATAAAGATGGTTCATCAGAGGTTTATGAGAAATATTAGTTACTCATCCATTTTGAAGCGAACTAAGGCATTTCTTCTGTCTTTGATATACATCACATGGATGTCAGCAAACACTGCCTTAGAGTCACCTTGTTCTGACTCCTTTTGGGAAGATGTTATTAAATTACCGTTAAAAGCTTTAAAGATATTTTGTTACCTTCCCTTGCAGTTATTTAGGTAAGAGTTATGAACTTTTTAACCTAGATCATATGATCCTATTGACTTTTCCCAGTGGACTGATTGAAGTGGTGCTTATTTCAATGTGGCTTTTTTTTTTTCACAGCTTTATCACAGTTTGACTTATCTAAAATGTATTCATGAATATGAGGGCTTTTTCCTCTTTGTATCCTTTACTGTCCTTCCTTATACATGGCACAAAACTGACCCTCAATATATTTTGGTTTTCAGTTTTGCTTTAAAGGTCAACTTGTCTAAAAAATTCAGAAAAGAATAAATTAGAAGCTCCTCATTCATTGAGTATGTGGTTAAATATGGCGCACAGGTTGAATATGGAAGATGGCATCACTCTGGATGTCTTCGTTTGTGTTACGGCTAAAAGTTTTGACTCACAACTACTGACAAAAAAGAAATGCCAGTGTTAGTGCTAGACCTGTATGCCAAAGAAGGTAGGGGACAAAGAGGGACAAGAGGTAAATTTACAATGACTTCAGCCAACTTCCAAGAATGATTGAGAAACAGGATAAATAGATGTAACTAACTGCCACTTGATGGGGATTAATAATGGAAGGACTGACTGTTTGCTGAGCCACAGCTAGAAAAATGACTAAAGGAATGCTCAATTTCCACAAACACTGGAGAGAACAGGAAATTATTACTATTTCATGGTGGCAGGAAATACATCCCAAAAGCAACGATTCAGTTGGCACTCCAGTTTCCAGGTATGACACCGTGTATTAAAAGGGGTTATGTGAGTATACTCAAGTTCTATCTAACCTTGCAATGGAATATTCTACTATTCAAATTATTCCAATGAGTAGAAAAAAAAAACCTGAAAAATTTCTCAATTCATTTTAAGATGTTAACACAGCCTAAAAAACAAAACTACAGACTAAACTAACATATAAATAGATTCTAAATAAAATCTTACCAAAACTATAAAAGTGAATTAAACAATAAGAGTACAAAACTAAATAAAATTTATTCCAACATGAGAGTATAATTCAATCTCAAGGAACCTTCACCATAATTTATTATCATTATAAGTTAAAGAAAAAATAATTATATTGCTAGAGGTAACAAAATTTCAATTAAATTCAACAATGAATAATGACTTTAAAACTGAGTCATAGTTGGGGGTGGGGAGAAATAAAAAACAATGAAAACTTGTCAAACAGAAATAAAAGGAAACTTTCTACATTTTAAGATTATAATAAATGTCAAATATTAAAGGCATTACCTTAAACTCAGAGCAAAGTTATTATATTTGTCACTTTTTTTTTAATTTACAAGGCTATAGCTATTAGATTAGGTAAGAAAATTAAGTATATGAACATTGGGGAAAAGCAAAGTTATTTACAAATATGAATTAATAGAAATACGCAATCAATTAAAATTTTCAAAAATAACTGAGTTGGATAAGGAGGAAAATTACAATTAACAAATTTCAATAAACAAATGAAATATTAACTGACTTAATGTTCCAGTTCTGTTTTTCAATAACTAGTCTTATAAATAATGTGTTAATTTGGGAGTCTTTGATATTTTCCCCCTAGATTAGATGGAAACAGTGGGGTACTATAAACCTGCGCTCTAGGAGATTGGGGAAACTGTTAAATATGGTGTGCCAATGTGCTTGTTGCATGCAGTCCCATCATGATCACCTAATGTCGGTGAACACAGAATCAGAAAGAGACACACAGCTGGCTCTCCCCAGCTGACAGGGGCAGCTCTACACACTACAGGAAGGAGGCTGATTTTTATATGCATTTTTTAATTTGTATTTACATTTATTGTGTGTGTATATATATATATATATGCATGCTTATTGTATACACACACAGATACACATGGACATTCCCCTTTTTGTGTGTCCAAGGACAGCCTTAGGACATTCTTAATATACTTAAGCAAGGTGTCTTGTAGACACAATGCATATTGTTTCCTTTCAGGTTTGGATAACTTAGGTTTCTACTAACATGCCTTTATGGTGAAAAAAAATGACACTGAGACAGTAAATTAAACATCTAAAAAAACTAGACATTTTTTGCACTGAAAATATACAAAGGCATTCTTTCTAGTTTTCAAACATAACGGCTCACTTTAATCATGAGATGCATGGGCTACATCTACAGCACAGGAGGACACAGCACAGGTCTCACATTTTGAAAGCAAGCAATCAGGGAATGAGAATGGTACCCAGCAATGCTCCAACTATGGAAACTGGCTATCGGAAAGAGGATCATTCCCAGCCCAGGCAATCAGGGAACGAGGACACCAGGACTGGCAAGAAGCAGGTTTATTAGTACCAACACTGACTCAGCAAATTCATATCCAAAGACTGAGTAACCCTAACAGGAAGTTAAGGCTTTATATTCAACAAATACTGATGATGGTAGTACATGGTCTGATAGAATGAGGAAGATAGAATGATGGGAGATAGAATGAGAAAGATTCAAGGAGAAACTGGGCCGCATACCAATAAACTGAGTCATTAAATCATGAGTTGTTATTCTAGACAATTGTTTTTCTAGACCTCTAGCCTGTATTTTTAGGTTATTGTGCTTCAGCATGCTTTATCAGGCTTTCACCTGGTCATCATACTTCATTTTCTCCCTTTGGTTACGCCTGAGATTCTACTGAGAAAGGTTGGGATGACACATTTGGTCAGATGAGCAAGTCCATCTGTGTATTTCAGGAGACAGAAAGGTCACAGCTGGATCCAGCCCCATTAATTTGACCTGACTGTGATCAATCCAAAGAGCAATTTCACCATATTACATGTACCCCCAAAATGTTCCTAATACATAGTTTTTAAAAATCAAGGTAAACTAAAATGACAGCCTATCTTGCTGCAAGATGGAAATGGACTTGGTTCTTTTTATGAAAAGAGCACTTCAAACAAAGGTGTAAAAACTACAATTGCCACGAGCATTGTAGGAAATATAAGTAGGGGCTGGACCTGGGGGGAGCTTACCAAGTTGTGCATGGGGCCCATTTGTGCTTAAAGGAAAAATTCAAAGTTCAAATGCTCTCTAAAAAAAGCATTTCTTTAAGCCAATAAGGCAGGAAAAGGAGAACCAGAACATTCATTTCATGCCAAACTTTGATTGAATTGACTAAAATTGTATTTGTGTTTGCTTGTATTTCATGGTGACTAAGGATAATTGATGTGGGCACCTTTACGGTTAGCTAATTTAAAAAGCTTTCTGGGCAAAGTAATGTTGGGTCAAGGGGCCACAAAAAAAGTCAAAATAATATTATTAGGTAGAGTCTTACTTTCTCATCTGGAACCTGAAGAGATTGGCAAGCCAGTAGTCACCCTACTCCTCTCTGAGAAGGCAGAAAGCAAGAAAAGGAGAAAGGCATTGACCTTCACAAGATGCCTGATGGAATGGCAACAGGTAGAGGATGAGGCAGACAGTGCAGACTAGGATAGAGAAAGAAGAGAACAACTCTTCCACTCAGGATGGAAAGAGACCAAGATAAAACAGAAACATTTTTAAAAAGAGAGATTTTAAAAACCTGAGCAGTGACAGCACCTTGGCCCTCTCCCTTCCATTCTCAGCTACAGCCTGAACTGTTAGAACTCTCACTGGGATCCAGTTTTCAAGGAAAGGAGGCAGCAGTGGTATCCAAACTATATATATTTTGGAGAGGAAGCACATCTCCCTGGGAAGGACATGGCAGCTGAGAAACGCTAAGATCTATTCCCCCTGGCTGCTGCCCTGATCACATATTATCTCTCTTCCCCAAAGGAAGACAGAAATGAACTCTGGAGGACAGAAAAGTCATATTGACTTCTGTATAAGAATTAACCCTCCTTAAGTCTTATTAAAAGAAATAACATTTATAAAGTATAGCAATAAAATCAGAAAATTTATAGTTATTGTCAAAACTTGTTTTCCTAATTTGGGGGTAATACTAAATTCTTTAGAAAGATTAACTTTTACCATTAATGTAGTGCAAGCACTGATATATGCAAATATTCTCAGAATTTTCCCTACACAATTCAGCATCACTAATCATATGCAGTCTTATCTAAGTGGAAACTAGAAGATAAAATCCCTATGTAAACGGTACAGAATAAAGAATATAACTACAACATGATGAACTTTGGGCAGGTAACTTCAGTGGAGCAAAAATAAAGATAATGATGTTTATATGGTCACCATGAATTTTATTGGCTAAGGTGAATCCAGCATATTTTAAATTCCTCTCTTTGTCATCCGATTGTGCTTGCCAATTAAAATTTTTCCAGCAGCTCAAGATGGGAAAACATCAAGCTAAACATAATCCCATGTTCTATTTATATTTATATTTTCCAGGTGGAGGTTTCATGGAAAAAAGCTTTCATTGCTCTCAAACCCCTCAATTTAATCCTGTTTTCAGGTCATCTCATCTCCCGACAGATCTATTTTTGGCATCTCTTAATATTAACACTCCCTTGGATATCCTTATCTCTACTATCATCATTTCCTAAAGCAGGACAAAATTCCCTGATGCAGGAAGGATAAACACAACTGTCCTGATATAAAAGATGAATTATTTCAAAGATACCAAAAGATTTTAGACTCTCACAGCTTTGAAAACTATCTTTCTAATTTATTTTTATATACATCTTCTGAGTACATACATTTACAAAGCGTGTTGCCAGAAAAGTACCAATGTGGATATAAATTAAATATAAGTTCAATTTACTCTGAATGAAAACATTGTGTTTACTTTGATACAGTGCAACTAGATGATTAAAAACCCACCTTTTAGCATTTGGGACATAGTATTAATCTGTCTTCAAAGTTCCTTCATCCATTTGCCATTCATTTCTCTTTTCCTTCACTTTTACTTGCATCTTACTGACTCGGTAATTCAACTAATAATGCTGTTACATGTGCAACGCTATGCTAAGCTTTCGAAACAAAAATAAATAGACTAAAGATGCATATTCAGGAGAAATCGGTCCAGTGGGGAAGGGAGACTTAAAGCAAGGATGAGCAGGAGACACTGTGAGACAACTGAAGAGGTGGTGAGCTGGGGGAGATGGGCAGGAGAAGGTAGTGGTCTACTCTGTCATCACTTAAGTCATCGCTTAAAAGAAAAAAATTGAAGATTCAGCAGGGTCAAGGGCAAAAAATTCTGCTGTTCAGAGAAGAAAGTCTTAAAGCATAGAAAATAAATGATGACCTTGAAGACTATAGATGGAATCAGAAACTCTAACTTTAAGGTGTTAATCTATCTTTTTCTTTACTCACTGAAGTGTAATAAGGTTGTTGCTCTAAATTACTTTTAAAAGAAGAAGGTTTGAGAGCCCCTGTGGTTCCCAAGTAGAAGACACTGTTAAACTTGTTTAAAGGATTCCAGGGAAGGAGAAACTCTCCTGGGCCTGGCATACTTCAGACAGTAGACACAGTCAGGCATGGTGGTGCGTGCCTGTAAATGACAGCCTATGGAGTCGTGGCTGAGACTGGGGATCACGGTTTGAGACCTGCCTGGGGCAACATACCGATTCCTAGTCCCAAAAAATAGCTGGGCATGGTGAGGCATAATCCCAGCTACCTGGGAAGCTGAGGCTGGGAGTTGCTTGAGTCCATGGTATGCCAGGCAACATGAGCCTACAGTTCCACGGGCAAAAATAGCAAGACCTAGTCTCAAAAAAAAAAAAAAAAAGACAGTAGACATAGGGTGTACATGGAAAGTTTGACCACAAAACAAAAAGTACTAAAGCCTAAGATTCTGTCATAACCACATTCAGGATTCTGCTATTAAAATGCAAATATGTCTATATAAGGTCATACCTCAAAAACTGTATTGATTATCTCAGCAAGGACTGCTAACAAGATAGGATGGAAGGTAAGAGGGAAAATTACTTAGAGACTTCTGTATAATAACTATGAGATTAAAAGAGCACCAAAGACTCATTATCTTTTTCACAATTTGGTTTGGACCAGTCCCAATACCGCAAAAGCTTTTTGAGACTCATCCAGCTAATGCTGAAACAAACATCATTTTAGGTATTAGTCATTTCTGGATTCATTTAATAAAATAAATCCTCTGTTATATAATACCAAACTAGCACCAGTCCCAGAAAATCTCATAAAGGAATATCATCACCAAGTCTTAAGAAACTAAAATATGAGAAAACAACAGAAACCTGAAAATGTTAATGTGAAATACTATTTGAACTGTCCCTGAGCTTAAAAAAAAAAAAACATAGAAAACCTACAATTTTTATAAAGCAAATACAACATTAAAATAAAAACTGATATAAAGTTCCCAAAAAGAGAAAACTTCTGGCTAATTTCATATATAAATATCAATGTAGAAGCCCTAAGAAGATATCCACAAGTACAATCAATATCCTATTTAGAGAATATAAGATAAGGTGGGGAGGTTATTACAGAAATTTTAAGAGTCCAGTTTTAGCAAATCAATATTATTTCAGAAGTAAAGGAAAAACTTACAGTCACCTCCACTGACACATAAGAGGCATTAGGGGGAAAAGAATTCACCAAAGAATCTTGATCTTAAAAATATAGATGAGTCAGACATCAGGCCTTTCAGTCTCTCAGAAAATTAGAAAGCACATCAGATATTTCAAAAGAAGGGCTCCAATAAGAGGAATTAAACTAGTATTGGAGGAACAAAAGAGCAAAAAGCAGACACTGAGGTAATCTAGAGATAATAAATACAAAAAACAGCTACCACCTAAGGGGTTGGATGAACAATACACAAAAGATAGGTTATAACAATGTCAGAGTTTAAAGATGGGGAAAAGCTCCTCATAAACCTGAAATAGTAAGAGGAGGGCACACTGCTCTGTTGTTAGTAGTTCCTCAGGAGTCAGAGAGAGGATGATGTGTCTATGAACTGGAACTCAAACTTCTGAGGAAGGAGCACCAACTAGTTATTGCTGGTAACTGAGAGACTGAGGAGGCCGTGAAGCTGATTGCTCAGTCCAGAAAAAAAGCTGGATGCTGAGGTGAGATACCCCTATAGGGGAACCTCTGATAGGAACAGCCAGAGGCAAAAATGCTTGTCTTGCCTCACTTCTTCCAGGCTCCCTCTCTGATGCCCCCTACTGACAGATCCTGACAAAAACAGCTGTCAAAAGCACCTGGGAAATGTAGTCAACAGAGTCCCAGAGAGAATAGTATGTAAAAGTGTGTGAAGCTGAGAGACTAAATAGCATAGATGGATTCTTCTGAAACATCATAAAATATGTTTTTCTAGTTGCAAAATCCATCTCATATTTAACAAGGAAACACCAGAAACATTCCCAGTAATGTCAGGAAAAAAAGTCTATCTTCTCTTTTTACTAACATTTAACATTTTTGCTGCCTGTCCTACTCAATACAAATTTACAAAAAAGATAAATTAGAAATGTAAAGTTGGAAGGAGGATGTGCAATAAAATCTACTTGAAGATGTTACATTTATATTCTTGGAAAACCTAAGAGATTCCACTGAAAAGTCCCATAAACTATGAGGAAACTAAGCTAGCATATTACAAAACTAGAATAAACTAATACTTTTCATATGTGTAAACAGATGGTACAATAGGGGGTGGGGAAGATTCATTTTAGTTGCAACCTAAAGATAAAATACCAGGACTAAAATTTAAGAAACGTGGAAGAACCAGAAGAAAAAACTCTTCTACAAAAGAAGAATTAAGCAAATAAAACAGCATACCTAGCATAAAAATCTCAAAATCATATAACGTTCACTTTTAACAAAATTCACATTTAACATGGTCTCAATAAAACTAGAGTATGTTTTTCTAGATTTAAACAATTTGACTCTAATATCCATAGAAATGTACATATATAATAAAAGAGCCAAACAAAAGAACATCCTAGCAATAGAAAAGGACCAGAACATAGTATGAAACCTTCAATAATTTTAAACAGATCGTTATGGAAGGTCATCTGATACTATTTTTCAAAACTGAAATACATAAACTTTCAACCCCATAATTCACTTTCTGGATGTTCATCCTATGGATATTTGCTCATAAGTAAAATAACTAAAATTTTATAATTAAGAATTGCTTGTAATCATAAAAGATTAAAAAACCCCAAGTGTCATTCCTAGGCAACAGGAACTAAATTACTTTTTACATCTAGTGGAATACTGAGCTTCTATAAAGAGAAATAGAGAATTTATTAAGTAATAAGGTAATATATAAAACAGTATATAGCATATTACTATCTATATAAAGAAAGGGAAAATAAAATAATATTTTATATAGAAAAAATAAAGGGGGGTCATAAAATCTAAGAAAAGTGATTATTAGTATTTTTCCAATGTCAATTTATACAAAGAAGCAGTAAAATATTTAAATAATTGTACAAAGTCCTCCTGAACAAAGACAGTTTTGTTGCCGAAACTGGGTACAGGCAGGGAGTTCTCAAAATATTCCTTTGTCATGAATCCTGGCATGAAAATCTGTTCGGAGATGGCATTAATATGCTAGGTGAAAGGGAAAGCTATACCCATAGTCAGAAATCTGAATAGGCAAGCAACCTTATATTGAGTTCAAAATTCAGACACTTCTGCTGCCTCCCTGTCAGTCATTTATAACCTAGAATGAATTAGGTTGAAGTGATTATCCTCTAATTATATCTAGCTGAGTTCTTCAGTATGAACATGGCATTCTGATTGGAGGTGAGGGTAGAAGTTGAAGGAAGAAAGGCAAAATGCATTTTAAAGCTCAAGGGCACTTAAGAATAGGGCAAGTCTTGGTACAATCCTGAAGAAGGTGCTTTAGGAAATTAAAAAGGCATAAGAGCAAAAACACCTGGAGACACAGAAAAGAAAGAAAAAGAGAGGAAGAAAAAAGCACAACCAAATATCTTTTTTAATGTCTGTGTTTTATCAAATATATTCAAGTGACTCCACTTATTTTACCCTCTTATTCCCATTCATCTATTCATCAAATATTCACCAAGCATCAAATATTCAACAAATAGTAAGTGTCCATTTTCAGGCAGATCCACACAAAGCTACAAACAAGGTAAAATGACATAGTACCTGCTTTCAGAAGACAGAGGTGGAAATCCTCACATCGGTGCTATCATGAAGCCCAACGGGTGAGGTTTGGAAGGAATTAGGGAGGACTGAGAAGGAGAGGGAGGAAAGAGGTCATGCTTAGTCCTTGTTTTGAAGTATGAGGAGGAGTGTGCCACATACACACACACACACACATACACACACACACACACAGAAGCATAGAGGAATTCCAGTTCTGGTAATTGCATGATAAACACAAGAGAGAACAGTGAACATGAAGCAGCTGGGCTTTGTTTGAGTTCTGCATATATGTGCAGTAGAGGTGGGACAGAACTGAGATTAAGAGGGGGTGTACTAATCCCATAAGCAACAGGAAGCCATTAAGCAAAAGAGTGGAAAAATCAGATCTGATTATAGATAGCCAACTCATCCAATGGTGCAATAAAAGGTGAGCCAGACACCAGAATCAAGGAGAAAAAAGGGCTATTGTTAAGATCCGTTCTTTATCTCTGATTAATGAGCTTTGTATTTTGTCACTACTACCTTTAATTTCACTAGATGCTCCTCATCTTTTCATCTGTTTCCCTTTCTAGGTGACTGCAAAAATGAATGAGAGCACTAATTAGATAGGATGCTAAAACAACAGATATAAGCTCAAAGTCTCCCAGGCAAAGAGGGTGGTGAATAAATCTGTCCATCAGTTTGTGCTAACCTGAGAAAAATAGCAACTCCTGCTTTTCCAGAGTTGTTTTTTAACTGAGCTTTGGTATGCTCTGAGCTTACAAATTCTAACATGTTGGCTAAAAATGATTCTAAGAGGAGAATAGTTACTAATTTGTTCATCATGTCAGCCCACCAGGGCCTTTTAAGGTGGCATACATCAACATAGATCTAGTCTTCATTATCAACATGGGAAGATCATGTCATGACTACTGCAAACTGGCTGCTCTCTGCAACTGAAGATGCCTTCAAGCTGTTCCTTTCATCTATCAGTTAATATATACTCAGGAAACAAATTAATTCACTATTAATCTTTAAAAACATCATTAGAAAACCATGTTTTCTTGAAGAAAAATATTCTAACATATTCCAAATCCAAATACTGACATTCACTATAAAATTTTCCCACTATTTCTTTGAACATTGTATGGTTACTATGTCTAAAAAGAAGTTTTTCAGTTGTCTGGATTATTCCCATATACTATCCTTATCAGCTGGCAACCTCTATCTGTTCTTCTAAGCAACACTCACTACTTCAGCTTTAATTAAAAGGCCCGTTGCCATAGTTTCTCAGAGAACAGCTCAAGGCATGCTTGAGTCCATTATTTTCTTGAGGTTTCTAGAGAAACTGTAATACAGCAATAGCCAACCAAAATTTTCCAATGTTATCTCCCACCAAGTACAACATATGATTTGGATATACAACTAGGTAGTCTAAATGTGCTAAGAGAGTCTAGACAACTAGAGAAGTTAGTTAAAATTAATCCTTTAGTTTCTTCTCTTCTGTCATATCAGTAATGTAACCAGCAGACTGCAGTTCAGTCAAAACAGCAAAACAAGGAGGAATTCAGCCTAATAAACACACTGACTGCATCTGTGGAAAACACCAGCACATTTTTCTTTCTAATAATAATAGAGAAAATGTACTGCATCTACACATGAAAACAAAACTGCTTCATATTTCCTAATAATTCAGAAATGTGATGTCCAACAAGCTTGAAAAAAGAACTATGAGAAAACAGATTGAGTAACAGAAATCAATTTCTTTATGGACTTCAAAAATTAAAAAGTGGAACTCAATAACCTTATTTAAGTTAGTTTTTTATTTTGACATAACACTGGCTCGATTGTTGGTAGTTTGGAATACAGGATCTCCCACTTAGGTACTACCACCATAGTGCACCCAACATAGTCCATCATGCTTCCTTCCCTCTTTAAGAATTGTACTCTATAAAATTAAGATTTGATTCCATTTGAACCCCAACTGCTTTCAAATGTCAATTACTACTAAGCCTCAAAGAGTAAGTTCAAAGGTGATTCTGAGCTTTCAAGGTTAAAAAAATGCAAATTAACCCTCAGCCCTGTGAACCTTAGACAAATGTCAGTTCAGAACTTTGTAACCTCAGCACTTTGTAACCTAGCCCCAGCATTCAGACTGTAGGAAGTTATAAGTATGGGTTTAAAAGGTAAAAAAAGTCTGGGCTATAATTTCAGTTCTGGGAGGAATCCTAGGAGGTCTAAAAAGAGATTAAATGAGATAGGGCATCTGTAGAGACAGAAAGCTCTCAAAAATGGTAGCTATTATCATTTCTCATAACTAGGTCATCTCCAGGACAGGGTGTGGGGCAGATCTCACTGTTTTCAGAAGAGCCTAAAGTCATCCTGCTTCCATTGGCTAACATTTCAAGAATTAATTTAAACGACTCAATGAGCTTTCCACTATATCACAAATCATTTGACTTTGTCATTCTATGTCACTAAGCTCCCTTTTATCCTTTCTTTTCTAATCAAGATTAACATATTCCAAGAAAGTATTTGAGAGACAGAAGGCCATGTTTCCAACCAGGAGCATAGGAAAATTAAAGACATCCTGTACATGTCAGATTATAGGTACTGATGAATGAAGGTTCCATTATTCTTACAGTTATCATCCTGTGTCCTTATAGTTTTCAATCAATAGGTTCACATTTTTAAAAATACCATTTCATAAGTCAGGAGGAAAAAGAAAAATATTGAAACGTTCCACATAAGGTGAAACAGGAAAACCAAACAATTTGTCAGGAAAAAGACAATTTGCAGGCTGGCCATAGATGAGACAGACAGCAGGAGACAAGAAAAGGTGTCAAAAAGAAAACAGATATATCTATACATTATATATAATTTCACTGATTCTCATAACACCCTATGAAAAGAAAAAAACAGGTACTGCAATTTTTAGTTTTACTAAGAAAAAATTAGCTCAGCAACATTAAGTGACTTATCTTTAATAAACTAAGGAATAGGACTTGAGTTCAGGTCTTTTAGGACCTATGTGAGGATCCTCTCCACTATATCACTCTGCTTGATAAGAATCATCACCGTTTACCATTGTTTCTTAACCAGTCCTGTCACTATAACATGATGGAGAAGGTTGAAAAGCAACTCCCCAGCAAGTTTGCACATTTAATTGTGCAATTCTTCACTATTCCAACAAACAAACCAACTTGGAACACCTCAGGACGAAGGGTTCCTCCTACATCTATTGCAAGGAAATCATCTGAGCTGGTATTTCAAGTTGTAGACTGTGGTCTACGGACAATGCTGTGATTTACCATCTCTACAAGTGTCACAGGTAACTTACAAGAAGTTACCTACAACATCTCACTTCTGTATCACAATGGAAACAAAAGTTCAATCTGCTCTGTAAAAGGCATTACCCCAGGACACCTGGTAGATACTTCTAAAAAATTGTCCCAATCTTAACTAGAGAAGGATACATGGTCATCTTACTGGAAGACTTCTCACCTGGGGTCCAGCTTTTTCCTAAGAATTAAGAGGCAACATTAATAGGTCCCTGCATGCACTTGAAATCATATGCAAAAGGATATGGTTGTGTGTATTTAATTTTTCTAGTGACGCAGACCATAGCTTTTATCAGAATCTCAGAGTCGTCCTCCCTTCCCCCCCCCCCCCCCCGCAAGGTTAAGGTCTTATAGAACTTCAGAGCAGTAGAAATAAGACCTTGTTGCTGTTACTTAATTTTTAAGTTTCTATTTGCGATGGAATCACAAATATTTTTAAAATTTGACAAATTCAAAGCTTCGCAAATATATTTGGAGTTGTTCTAGGATGCCCAGTTACAATCTATATGTTCTGAAATGACAATATGTCCTCTATGCAATTCAAAGCAGAGTGGGTAGTGGCAGGAATTTATTTAGCATTTATTAAAGATACTTCAGAGATGGTCAGTTACTTAAAAGCTGTTAATGATCTACTGCTTAATTATTTCCTAATGTGATGGTTCTACTCCTCTTGTAAATATTAGTAAACAAAATGAAATATTGTCATGACTAGAATCTCAGGTAGTCCTTTAACCACAATCTATTTTGCTTTCAGTAATTGGAGAGAAATTCAGAAATTCTGGAGATTATTTACATGAGACCAAAAAAAAAGAAAAAGAAATTTTATCAAATGAAAATGTATAGAGGTTAGAGGTTATATTCCTTAGAATTCTGCATAATGATGAAATAAATGAAATCATCAGAATTACATGAGTTATAAAAAGGAGAAATGCAAGACTTGAAGTAGAGGAGACCAATTAAAAAGAGATGGTTCAATAAAGTAGAATAAGCTTACGTCTCTTATTGACCACAACTATAAAAGTAACATGATGCACTGACTGAGCAGCTATCTGAAGATTCTAAAAAGGAAACAGCAGCAAAGGGATTGATGCAAAAATGCCAGAGTTTGAAATGCCACCAAATTAGTGGTAAGTTTGCCACTTTTGACCTCCAGTATTCTCCATATAAAATACAACAGAGCAACAGAGCAATGTAGCCCAAAACACAAAGGGAGACATAGATCCAGAAGCCCTCTTGCTCTGGTCTGAGGATTGAGAAAGGCAATTCTTAAGACTCACACAGAATGCAGAATTCCCCCATTTTTTTCCCTGAGTATTAAACTTCAGCCCCCCTGGCAATCCCACAGGCAGCCACATTAGAAATTCCAGTCCAAGAATAATCAAAACTCTTAGGCAGAAACCCTTCCTCTCCAGTCCCAAGGGAGTAGGAAAAATCTCCATTACTTTATATTATTTCTATTTTCCTGCCACTTGGCCCTACAAGCAAGCACAGTTACAAAACAATGCAACAGGCCGGGCACGGTGGCTCGTGCTTGTAAGCTTCAGCCTATGAAGCGGCCGGGGCTAGGGATCGCGGTTCGAGTCCCACCTGGGGCCCGTAGTGAGACCTAGTCCCCCAAAAAAATAGCTGGGCGTGGTGGCGCGTGCCTGTAACCCCAGCTACCTGGGAAGCTGAGGCTGGGGATTGCTTGAGTCTGTGGTACCCCGGGCAACAATAGTGAGACCTAGTCTCAAAAAAAAAAAAAAAAAAAAAAAAACAATGCAACAAAACAGGTTGATGAAAGCCCCATTTTACTGGTAAGATGAATAAGGAATATGAAAGAACTACCAATTCTACAGAAATTAAAAAGAAATTTCTGTAGGCCAACAAATTAAATACTAAGTGAAATGAAAAAAATCCTAGAAATACACAAATTATCAAACTGACTCAAGGAGAAATAAGAAATCTGAATCGGCACATAAAAAGTATAAAGAAACTGGCCAGGCATGGTGGCGCATGCCTGTAAGTGGCAGCCTAGGAAGCCAGGGCCAGGGATCACAGTTTGAGTCCCACCAGGGGCACGTAGGGAGACCTAGTTCCAAAAAAATATAGCTGAGTGTGGTGGAGTGTACCTGTAAACCCAGCTACCTGGGAAGCTGAGGCTGGGGATTGCTTGAGTCTGTGGTACCCCGGGCAACATAAGCCTGTGGTTCCACAAGCAAAAATAGTGAGACCTAGTCTCAACAAAAAGTAAAGAAACTGAATACCTAAATTTTAAATTGGGAAATTAAAACCCACAAAGAAAACACCAACCCAAAATGGAAACTGGTGAACATTTTCAACTATTTAATAGAGTTAATATCAATAATTCAATAACTCAGAAATTAGAAGACTCTAAATGGCCTATAGATTAAATAAAGAACTAGAGCTGTAATTTTTCTAGATAAAGAACAAGAGTAGGAAATTTTCATGACCTTGGGTGAGGTCTTGGGTGGGACACCAAAATTCTTAGATATGATAGTAAAGGATCCACAGAGGAAAGTGACTGATAAAATGGACATAAGAACTTAATTTTTGCACTTAAAAATTGAGTAAATGAATGTATAAACACAGATAATATAAGTGCAAACCATATGTCTGTTAAAGGTTTTGTACCAAGAATATATAAAGAACTCTTACCAGACAGAGAATGCAATTTAAAATTAAGCAAAGATTCACCCTAATGTGATTCCATCCTAAGAAGTTGATCTCTGGAATAATAACTGTTTATTGTATCTGCCTTCCCTTCACCTCCGTGAAAGTCATCACCCCAGGGAAGATTTGCTGCATGTGGACATTTGCCCATTGACACCCCAGAACTAATTTTTTTTTTATTGTGAACTAAAGACTCACAAAGATTACCACTTTAAGAGAGATAATAATAAAAAATGAGCACCAGCTATTTTACCATTCATCTGTGTAGGTGCTATAGCAAAGGATGAATTAGAAATTGTTGAAGCAGGGGCAATGAATTATAAAGACAGCTCTATTAAATAACACTGGCAATTTTGAAAAGGCCCAGAGAATGTCTTTTCTCTATTAAATAACACTGGAAACTTCGAAAAGGCCCAGATTTCCCTTGGGGGATTTGAAATAAAACTAGGGTCACACCATTAAAAGTGTGGTTCAGGGCCTGTGTATATGAGCACATAGTAGGTACAGAGGAAGATGCAGAGTCAGAAGATGAAGAAAAGGTTGTTGAAAGTTCCTCTATATGTGAAAAGGGATCAGCCCTTAGAAGAGGCTGCAAGGTTCCACAGGAAAAAGTAAAACAAGTGTCACAGGTGACATGGTGGTGAGAGGACCTCAGGGTATACAATGATGTAAAAAAATCAGTAAATCAAATTTTAAAAAGCAAAAAATAAAATTAAAGAAATAGTAAAACTTTAACAGCCCTGGCCACACTCACCCCTGGGTGGGACAAGCAGCATCTCAGGGACCACTGAGACAGCGACTGCAGTGACCTGTCACAGATTTCCACTGGCATCTTCTCTGGAACTGGGGAACCATACCCTGGGGCTGCAGTAATATGTAATACGAATGAGGCTCCCTCCTTTAACAATCAATGGGGGAAGAAAGCCACAACGATATGGCTGTGGCCCCATGGCAGAACTATTAACACAAGAGAGAAAAGGAGCTGGACCAACCACCTGGAGAAGTCTGTGCTCTGAAGGAAACACGACCACTGCCAGTGACTGGGAGTTGCATTCCCAAACCCAGATACCAGAACCGTATGGCACAGAACCAGCAACACCTGACAGACACCAGAAAGGATCCTGGAGAAGCGCACCGCATATTTGCCCTACAAGTTTTTGATGTGCTCAGCCTGACTATCTGCCTCAGTTACTCCTGGAGATCCAAGCAGCCTGGTCTGTTGTTGTCCAGGAGTGCAGGTCCACACCCAGGAAAAAAGGACATAGTTCCAGAAAAAGAAAAGACCAGTGGGCCAAATATGGACTAATGGCTTGCAGCAAGAGGAGTTTGAGTGATACGGGGGGTGGAGGGGAGTGGGGTGGGGAATAAGGAATACAATACAACCATACAAATGTGACCAATATTGCACGAAAATTACAAAATAAAAAAAAAATTTTTAAAGAAACCGGTTCAGCTATTCTCACACATGGAACCTCCTTTCTCAAGGATATGGTAACTATTTTCCCCCAGGAAAAATAATATCCATAACTCTCATTCTAATAAACACATTTTTAAGGGAAAAAAAAGAAATAGTAAAACTTTGCTGCTGAGGAAGATGATGATGATGATGATGATGACGACTTTGAAAAAAGGCTAAAGAAAATCTTCAAGCTCCAGAAGTCCAGAAAAAGCTAAAGTAATCTCATGAGTTACTTCAACTAAAGATGCACAAAAATCAAAGCAGAATGGAAAAGACTTAAAACCATTAACATCAAGATCAAAAGTAAAGAATCCTTCAAGAAACAGAGGGGAAAAGAAAAGGCACGTAGGTCTACAGAAAACATCAAAGCAGAGACTTCAAGGAGTGTTGGAAAAGGTGGTTCTTTTCCCAAAGTACATGTAAAATGCTTTACTTAGATGAAGAATTCTTCTGATTGACGGACCTGGAGGTCATTTGAGATCTCTGGCAATGGAGGGGGGGTCTCTTTAAGAAAATAATTTAAGCAGTTGGTTAAAATTTTGTTTTACTTCATTTCTGTATCAAATTATACCTGGCTGCCCTTTTTATAACGAAAGGTGAGATCATCCTTAACTAGGTTTCATATATTTTTGCCTACGTTCCATTGCCAAGAATCTGTTGTCCAAAATGCCTGTTTAATTTTTAAAGCTGGAACGCCTTGCCTGGTCTAAAGTATATATGAAATGTTATGATAGGGCCTAGTATAGTGGTGGTCAAACAAATGGAAATGGATGGGGAGACAAAAATAGACATATGAAATAAACTAACCATTTTAACAAATTTTAAGAATTAGAAAAATCTTTTTGTTGATTTACAATTAGTGTACAATACTCTACATTTCCAGAACATAGCTTCACACCTGAATATATGTATCTTCTACACCACACTCACTGCCAAAGTTCCAGTACCATTTACCACTAGTGAACTGATCCCAATATGCATTCCTCCCCAATCCCATTTTGTTATCAGAGTCTAAGTGTTACTTTTGTTGTTGTTTTTTTTTTGTTAATTCATTTGGTTTATTTATATTCTGCATGAGTGAAACCATTCATCATTTGTCTTTCAATTTCTGGCTTATTTCATTTAGCATAATAACCTCAAGTTCCATCAGGTCACAAAGGTAAGATGTCATATTTTTCATAGCTAAAATCAATAAATATTTGAATATTTCACCAAAGAAGACCTATGAGCTGTTAATAAACCCACAGAAAAGTGCTCAAATCATTAGCCATTAGGGAAATGAAAATTAAAACTGCAGTGATAACACTTCAGAAACACTATAATAGCTTTAATCAAAAAGACAAAGATTGAAAGCATCTCCAAGGATATAGAGAAACTGGAATCCTCCTATATGAAGTTTCATAGTCACTTTGGAAAACAGTTTAACAATTAAAAATTGAAGATAAATATACTTTAAATTTACTATTTATAAAAATATAAATAAAATATTAAATATTTAAAAATTAAACACAAATACCAAACTAGTAATTCTAGATAATCTACACAAATGAAAACGAATCCCAATGCCCATCAACTGATGTAACAGGTAAACAAAACATGGTATTGGCATGGAGTGGAAACAATTCTGTAATAAAAATGAGGAAAATACTGACACTACAATATGAATCAACCTCGTAAACATTAAGCTACATGTAAGAAACAAAATTCAAAAGACTATATATGAGTCCATTTCTACACAAAGTCCAGAAAAGTCAAGAATAGAGATATATAATGCCACTATAATAGTTGTGGAGCTAGCAATGGGAACAGGAATTAACTGTAAACAGACATAAACAAGAACTTTTTCTGGAGTATTAGGAAATATTCCAAACCTGGAGTTTATATCTTAAAACAACTGTCAAAAACTAAGTTAGGTCTAGGAATGTCAGGTGGAAGTAATTTTTATACATACAAAAGCTAAGACACCGAACAAGACAGCCCAGGAAACAGCCGAAAAGGCATGGGGGTTAGTGAACAGGTAGCTGCAAACTAGAGACAAAGCGAGGTTATCCATAGTAGACTGTGAAAGTGGCCACACCACTAGGCAACTCTTCCCATCAGGACTGCTATCTCCCCTACTCCCTGTGACTTGCTTTGGCCAAAAAAATGTGTGAGGAGAACTCACTGAATTCAGAGCCTAGATCTCAAGGAGCCACAAGCACTTCCACTCCAAAGGCTTTCAAACTCAAATCAAAGCAAATATGAACCAAAGTTGTTTTATATCTTGCTGGAAGAGAACAGATATGTGCACTTCTGTGCACTCAGAAGCCTGCTAACAACACAGGAGTGTGTTCCAGACTGTAATAAATCAAGACTTACCTATCCCACCATGAACAGCCCAAATTGCCAATTCCCAGAACTGTGAGCAAAATAATATTTTAAGTGATCTGTTACAAAACAGAAGCTAATTGATATAATAAAAAAGAGCAGAAGATGACCAGCTAACCCATGAACCAAGCAGATAGGTTTTATGAAGTTGTTCAATAAAGATGGGCTCCATAGACCCAGGAATGAAAAAGCAGTCAATGTCAGTCAACTCAGGTCTGACAAACTGATAAGAGTATTGTGGTGGGAGATCTAAGTGTATGAGCAGAGTAAGAAAAACAGTGAAAATTTCTCGATATAGTTGATTAAAAGTCTGTAGTGAAGGAAAAGTCAAAACAAGCTAACAACCAAACTGAAGTACACAACACGGGGAGGGAGGAGAGGGTGGGAATGGTCAGGAAGGTGTGGGGAGGGAAGCCCAGGGATTACAAAGATGTCACTGAAATTTATATATAAATAAATTATTAATTAAAAAAAAGTTCGTAGTGAGCAGAAAGGCTAGTGAAGTGAGAACATGCTGATAGCTAAAACCTAAGGAAGATTTAGGACCAGAGAGTCTGACAAAAATAAAGAAGAAACTCATTTAGAGCTCAGGCCCAAGTGCAGACAGGAAGGTGTGTAGTCAGAGAGATACATCAGTATTCAGGATCTGAAAGTGTGAGCAGTTTTAAGACCTGATGAAATAGGTACAGGGTGAAGGATGGATGGATGGACAGAGACTTTTAGATAAACATTTGCTATTTCATCTAAATTGCCAAAAATTTTGGCAAAAGTTGTACAGAGTATTCTCTTATTCTTTAAATGTGTGTGTATTTGATAGTTGCAATACTGCTTTCATGTGTTAACCAGTGATTTGTGGTGTTTCGTTTTGTTTTGTTTTGCTCACTTTAGCTAGATGTTTATAAACTGTTGATCTTTTCAAAGAATCAGTTTTGACTTTGTCAGTCTTTTCTATTATATGTATTATCTCTGTTTTTTCAATGTGTACTTTTATCATTATTATTTTCTTCCTTCTCCTTCTTTCTGTTTACTTTGCCTTTGTTATCCTCTAGCTTCTGAATGTTAAGTTTTAGACTTGTTAGATTTTAGACTTCTTTTCTAATATTGACAGTTTTCTAATATAGGCTATGTTTTCATCTTGAGTACTGCTTTGGCTGCATTCCACAATTTTGAGATACTATGTTTTCATCATCATTCAATTCAAAATATTTTCTAATTTATCCTAATGGGTTCTTTTTAATGCATTGATTACTTAGAAACATGTTATTTAATTTCCAAATACTTGAGGTTATTCTGAAAATACAAATGTTATTGATCCCTAACTTGATTCTGTTATGAGAGAATGTATCTATATATTATACATCTATATAGATACATATCTATATATTATATTATATATCTATTTCAACTCTTTCAAATTCAAATTTAGGGTTGTTAAGATCTCTTGTATCATTACCAATTTTCTGTAAGGAATTTCTATCAACTACTGAGTGCAAAATGTTAAAATTTTCAACTATGATTACAAAATTATCTAGTTCTCCCTTTAGCTTTTACAACTTTGAATTAAGGCCTCCATCCCATAACTTAATTTCAGTCTGCCCTGTTTTTTAATTTCTTTAGTCCTTCCTTCTTTGGATAATTTTGTTATATTTATAATTCAATTTGGGCTTATTTATTGGCTTTGCATTATTTTTACTAGTTGCTCTGAGGATTAAAAAGTACACCCTCAGGTTTTTATTCTACCTAGAATTACTACCCAACTCTTCATACAAATGTAGTAACCTTGCAAACATGTAGTTACAAGTAATCAAATATCTATAAACATTAAATACCCCATAAAACAAAGTTATAATCTGTGCTTGAAATACTTAACATGTATCTTGGAAAAATTAAGAGGAATAAAATAGTATTTAATGTTTACCTTAGTATTGGAATTTCTGATGCTCTTTATTCAAATTTATGACCACATTAATCAAAACTAGTTGATTAATGTTATCAAAGCACATAATTTGGCTCTTGCCTGGCATAAACACACAAATTACACATGAAAGCTGTTCCCTAATCATTTTCCCTAAGAGCATGACAGTTAAAGCAATATAGGTTGGCACCAGCTGTATTTTATTTATATTTTTTTTTTGTATTTTTTAGTTTCTACTTTGTATTATGTTTTGTTTAAGCAAAACATAAATTGAGGCAATAGAATTGGGTGACAAAACTGATTTTATGGTAAATTTGTTACAAGATATTACAACTGATTCAGATTACAAATCGAAATAAAAAATTGAATACTACAAAATTGGGTTTAAAACTCTGATATCAAAATAGGAAAATCATGTTAGTGGAAATAAGCCAGAAAAAAAAAAAAAAAAGGAAATACTGGATAATCTCACCTACATGTGGGATATAGGGAAAACAAACAAGGAGACTAGGAAAACAAAACTAACAAACTGTCAGCAGAATTCTAAAGCATGAAGCAAGGGGGGGATGGGCACAAGAGATTAAGATGATGGTTCACAAGTAACAAGATCGTAGGAGACTTTCAGGGTATTACAATGATGCAAAAAATAAATACACGTGCAATCAGATTTTTTAAAGCAGGGAAAAGAAAGTAGGACAATCTCTTCAATACTGAATAAAAATGTTAGGAGATATTTTCAACTCTTTTTTTTAAAAACTTGAATTTATGTATCTTCAAAATAACTAAGGCATGTAAGTGTTTTGGGTTTGTTTTGTTTTGTTTTGCTTTGTTGAGACTAGGTCTCGCTATTTTTGCCTGTGGAACCACAGGCTCACATTGCTCAGGGTACTACAGACTCAAGCAATCCCCAGCCTCAGCTTCCAGGTAGCTGGGATTACCGGCGTGCACCACCACACCCAGCTATTTTGGGGGCAGGGACTAGGTCTCGCTACATGCCCCTGGCAGGACTCGAACCACAATCCCTGGCCCTGGTCGCAGTTTCCTAGGCTGCTGCTTACAGGCATGTGGCATGCCCAGCCTGCATGTAAGTGTTTTCTGAAATAAAAAATGAAAAGCATCTGTGTCTCTCTCCCTTAAAGGAAAAAGAGATACAGAAATATCTGAAAAGTTACAGAATGCATGAGGACTAAGAATTAAACTGACTTGTAGAAAACATCAAATATTCACTAATTCAGCAAATACTGAGCTTCATTCTATATCAGACACAGAGTTAAGAAAGAGGGATGGGCGGTCCACCACAGACCCCTCTGGGTTTGCCTCCACTCATGAGAGCCCTAACCAGGAATAAGTCTCTTAAGACAATTATTCATCCACAGAAACCAAATAGGTGAGGTACAGGAGGAAAGACCCTTAAAATTGTGCCACCCGGGCAGGACTCAAGGGGAACAGGACGAGCACCACACAGCACTGAACTGGGAGAACAAACAAAATGCGACGCCTACAATGTCACTGAGGAGCTGTGAACTGAAACCTGGCACAGAGACGCTGTCAATAAGGGCATTGCGCACCCTCTTTGCTTAGAGGGAAGAGGCTTGCCGAAAGCCGGGCTCGGTGACTTGTGCCTGTAACCTTCAGTCTATGGAGCAGCTGGGGCTAGGATCGCAGTTTGAGTCCCGCTCGGGGCAACACAGTGAGACCTAGTCCCAAAAAAATAGCTGGGCGTGGTGGCGTGTGCCTGTAATCCCAGCTACCTGGGAAGCTGAGGCAGGGGGTTGGTTGCTTGAGCCTGTGGTTCCATGGGCAAAAATAGCGAGAACTAGTCTCAAAAAAGAAAACAAAAAGAAAGAGGCTTGCCGAATGGCAGTGGCCCCACAGCAAAGCTTCAACGGAGGAGACCTACCATCAGCTGAGGGCTGTCCCTTCCAGGATCTGCTCTTCCAAAACATATGGCTGGGAGTGATGCCCCCAAAGCCAAAGACCCAAAACATGACTGAAGGAGCAACAAAATGTTGCAATAACTGCGGAGATGAGACCCACCAAGAAACAAAAAACAATCATACAAGCCAAAGGTGCTCCAATCAGCCTAAGAAGGCAAAAGCAGTACAGAAAAGATAAACAGCAGCTCTACCAAGTCGCGGGAAATTGCACCCTCACCAAGGATGAGGAAATGGATCCAGAAAAGAAAAAAAAAAAAAAAGGCTAAAGGACTAAACATGGACAACAACAAAAAGAAAGGAGGCAAAGTGACCAGGGGGATGTGGTGTGGTGGGGTATTCCCATGGGGATCAGCAATTATACAATCATTGTAAAAAATCCAAAAATAAAATTAAAAAAAAAGAAAGAGGGACTAAGACTACCATCAAGATAATCAAAGTCCTGGACAGGAAACAAACTAAAACCTCAGTTATTGTTAGGAGAGCACAAAGTTTCCTGGGGATGATAGCCAATAAACTGAATTTTGAAGGAAGAGCAGGGCTGAGTCTTTTTAATTGGATTTTTCTTGTTTGGTTAGGGGTGGGTGGGCAGAGATAGAAAATGAAAAGAAAGGCGGGCTTTTCTGGGTTGGAAACAACAGACAAAACAAACCTAGAAGGTCCTGATCCTTTTTGGAAAGTTACGGAAAGAAATAAACAAAAGGCCGGGCACGGTGGCTCATGCCTGTAAGCTTCAGCCTATGAAGCGGCTGGGGCTAGGGAACACGGTTCGAGTCCCGCCTGGAGCCCAAAGCGAGACCTAGTTCCAAAAAAATAGCTGGGCATGGTGGTGCGTGCCTGTAATCCCAGCTACCTGGGAAGCTGAAGCTGGGGATTGCTTGAGTCTGTGGTACCCCAGGCAATGAGAACCTGAGGTTCCATAGGCAAAAAATAGTGAGACCTAGTCTCAAAAAAAATAATAATAAAGAAAGAAATAAACAAAAGGATAGAAAGACTAGAACTGTAACAGGTTATCAGCATACTTTTGATGTTATATTAAGGTTAACTTTGTTACCTTGAAGGAAGCTGGAAGCTGCTGAAGTCTTTTAATTTTAATTTTAAGGAACTTATCCAATTCATTCTCCCTTAACTATCTTAAATATAGATGCTTGAAAAAATAATAGCCTATATCCCAAGTTTCCCTTACAGGAAGAGATGGCCTTGTGACATAGTGACTAGTGATTATGAAGCTTTTCCAGAAAACTAGGAAAGTTTCTGGCAAAGATTTTAATTTCCTAATGATTATCCTTCCTTGGCAGACTCTGATCCTTTCCCTTCTTCCCTCCCTGATTTCGTCTTTGATGTCTGAAACTGGCCAGCCATCCTGAAACCATGAGGGAAAGGCCAGGATTATCGCAAATATTTCAGCAATGACACAAGTAAATTTCTAAATTTAGGGCTCCGAGAGATTATAAATCACTGCTTATTAATAACCCATTTTATATTGGGATTACTTGAATCTGTTGCTCTAACAATAGTTCTAAAAATTATTTTGTATTTTAGAATGATCCTTATTGGTGTGCATGCATTTGGTATGGGGAGATATGGAAACTTTTCCATAAGTTTTGTATAGGTCATGAACCAAGGAAATCATTGTGGGGAAAAGAAGGAGGGCTCCAGAGATAATCAAGAGAATAGGATGAATAAGGAAGGGTCAGTCTTTAGTGGCTAGATTTTTAGCTTGAGAAACTGCAAGAGATAGGGGTAATGGTGGTACAATTCTCCAAAGCAGAGACAGGTGGGGTGAAGGGTTGATGAGTTCAACTTAAGATACTGTATGTACATTCATAAGAAAATGAAGTTAAAGCAACTGACTATATCAGGTCAAGAGTAAAGTCTGAATTTGAGATACAAATTTCAAACCTGGGAGTAAATGAAAACAGAAGGATGGTGCAATCCCACATGTAAAATTGAAATAGGATAAGCAAAAATGAGGCCCAACAAATTAAGACTAGATTAATGGTTAACTAGGACTTAGGGATAGAGGTGAAAAGAAGTGGAGAATATACAACAGGTGTGGGTTTCTTTTGAGAGTAACAAAAATCTTCTAAAATGAAATTGTGTGATAGTTACATAAACTTTTTAATGTACTAAAAACCACTAAGTTATACACTTTAAATTGTCACTGGTATAGTTTATGAATTATCTCAATAAAGCTGTCTGTTAAAGGGGAAAGGGCTAGGATAAGAAGGCAAGTGAGGGGAGAGCGCACAATGGATGATGAAGGGCTATGGGTAACTAGGTGGTGGGGTTAATTACTGTATTGTCAAAACAGCAACAAGGATGTAAGGCAATGATATGTCAATAAAAAGTTAGCAGATAAGAAAAATTACAGCTGCTTAAAAAAAATAGGTCCAAGACATATCAGTATTATGAAAGATCCAGTCTAAGAGCAGAGAGAATTGTGGCTAGAAAATTGGGGTGGGGCCACATGGGGGAAGTTTTAAAGAATATGGAAAATCTAAAACGAGTCTCAGGTAGAAATCAGTGAAAATCTAAAATGAGTCTCAGTGTAGAAATCAGAAAACAATACCAAAGACAAGTTAGGTCAATTAGGTTTCAAACTGAAATAATTTTTCAATTTGAAAATTATTCATAACTATGAATGCTTTTTAAGCTGTAACAGCAGATGCCAGATTATACTAAATTAGGAAATAAATGAGAGAGGTTGGGAACAGGTAACCAACAACGTTCTTCAGAAAATTCTTCTCACCAAGAGAACAGCAGGTGGTCTAGGAGGTTTTGTATTGTTATTTTTAAAAGAAAACATATATGATGATTACATGGAAGGGACCAGCATGGAGGAAGCAATAAAAGATGAAAGAGGAGACAACTAATCGAATAATATTCCCTAAGTGATGGGAAAATAAATTCATGACATCAGCATAAAATGTTACTATAGAGGACAGATGAATTTTCCATTAGATTGGGAAAGAAATTTAAGTTGCCATTTCGTTTGTGAGGACAAGAAGTTTAAGGTACTATCACTTGATGGTACTGTAAGGTAGGCAATATAAGTCACCGGCTGAGGGGGAAGTAGGCTTAAGGATTTAAAGAGGCTGTTAACATTTAGAACAATTATTATGGGAGAGAAATCTTCAAGGGACAAACTTAAAAGCAGATAATACATTTCAAATACTTTTTAAAAGTGTAATATAGAATTGCTTTGTACATATGAATTACCTGCAAATGTATTATACCTTGCATTAAAAAGATTTGTAAAGACCAAACTGAACATATAAGCAGGCTGTCAGAAATTCATGAACATATGGCATCTGCAGTCAAAATAATACCCAATGAAGCTTGAGCACTGGACCTCAAAAACATGTATGCTGCAAAAGCACAGCTTCAAGAAGACCAGACAGGACCACAACCAGTATTTTCTCAGGCATTCTGTAGCAGAGGTCATTACTCTTCATTTTCCCTCAGAATAAAAAAAAAAAAAAAGAGGAATTGGGCCATTTTGATCTAGTTGCTAGAAAATAAATCAAAAGAGGATTATTTTGCTTCTCTTGTGAGGGCTCATAGCAGGTGGCCTCCTACAGTGTTCAAATAAAATAATATTATGTCAAAGGCTTTTATCAACTGTTAATTTACCAAAAAAAATTATGTTATTGCATCTGGCACCTACTTACAATTCCAGCTTTATCATCCTTCAGGCAATCTCTAGAACCCTTCATTTTATTCAAACTGGTGTACTCTGACCTCTGAAAATAGGCTTAAATCTTTGCTTATTTTCATGCTATTCTGCCAGCCAAGAGTGGAGCAGGGGTCACATTCATTCCTTCACTATCTGGCAAAGGAAAGCAGCATAAATACCACCTACCCTGAAAGACTTCTCAAGCAGCCCAGGGAGAAGCAGTCATTTCATCAGAACTACTCCAACCATCCAACCATTCTTTTTCAGTGCACAACTTATGACTTGATATTTATATTAATTATATTTTCCCTTACCTCTCTTAAACTCCTAAAAGTAGGAATCATGTTTTAAATAATGCTTTTTTTTTTTTTTTTTACACAATGCTTTGCATATGGCAGAAAATGGTCTGTGACTTCCAGAAGGGGCTTCAGAGATCATCTTCATGTCACCAGTGAAAATTACATGTCTGAATAGGAAAAACTAGGAGACTCAACCAAGGTCACAAAGTTACAGCGAAGTTGCAACCCAAATCAGGATTTTAAATTCCTATTGCTGTACTCCTTTAACTAACTAATATTTGTTGTTATTATTAGCCTGGTTCTTTGTAATCGAAAATTCAAAGAATCATTCCTGAGCGATAAAGTTAGATAGAGATTCAAATCCTTCTGGTAAAGCTTTTCCTTCAACTTTAATCTCAATTGCATTTAGTTGGCTTGCATGCAGGGAGAAAAAAGTAAGATTTTTTTCTTTCCTCTTCCATTTTTTTTTTCCTCTTTGCTTTCAACATTGTTTTGTTGCTATGTAGCTAAGGTAAAGAGAAATTATATGATAGTGGTAGCTCTGGCAAAATAAAAATATAATATTGGTTGAATTTGTTCTTTTTACAAATTGTTGGCTACACAAACACACTGTGGCCTCCAATACTCTCACCACATATGTGATTCATCCTTAAAAACAGCACAGCAGCTCAGTTACCATAACAGACACTGAGATGGGGAATGACCTAGAAGTATTTGTCAAGGGCAGGGGCTACACCTTGAGACCCTCTGTTAGCCCGAATATCTAACACTGCACCTCATCAGGATGAAAAAATAAATTTTATCTTGAAAATAACTGAGTGAAGCTAAATGAATATGACATCGGGTGTAGAGTACATTTTATGACTAATTTAATTAGTATAAATTAATTTAGACCTAGAATTTAACTTAGGCATTAATTTATAAAGATAACCTAATTGTAAAGCTGACTAAATAATAAATTGTCATTTTCTCCAGTCCACTGAATCGGGTAATTTTTTTTTAACCCCCCTGCTCTTTGTAAATCAAGTTATTCTTAATAAAAGACGCACACTTAATGGAAAACTATGAAATAATGGCTATTTTGCTGACCTTTTTCACTTGGTTTGCTACAGAGGCACTCTGGAAAAATGATGAGGCCAAGAAGGTTGGTCTGAACTATCCTTCAATCTAGCATAACTTAGGTAATAACTAAGCAAACCTAAAGGATTTTCCTGTTTGGCTGGTAAGAAATGTCCACTAAAAAAAATCCTGTTCCTTAGCTCTTGTTCACAGAGAATTTTGGGCACATTATTCTCTGAGTTGTAGTGACACAGTTAAACTTCACAAGACAGACAAAACTAACCAGGGAGCAGCACTTGTCTTACTCAATCCTTATCTTGTTATTTGACTCTTTGGAAACTGCCTAACTTAACTCTTTCAATTCCTTTACCTAAAGTAGGAAGTGAAGCTATCCTGATAGGCATACAATATACTCTGGTCCCTCACATCAAACAAGGCTTTCATTATTCTGAGTTGATGAATAGGGATCATTTACCACTTTGGGTATCCTCAAAGGACTTATTAATTGTCTTCATTCTACTAAAGTGCTCCCTAGACTCTCTTTTGTTATCTAATGGCACCTCAATTACCCATATCACTTTCTAAAATTTCCTTAAAATTCAGGTTGTCACTGCCAGATCTTCACCACGGGAATCTAAGGGAGCAGTTTATCATTATTTATGAAATCAAGCAAAAAGCATTATAAAGTCTCACGTAAAGTGAGACATTTCAGACATCCAGAATGAACAACTGGTTTCCAATTTCTGTTCGACATCATTGTGAAATCATTTTTCATTACCTGCTTATGATCAAAAAAGAAAAAAAAATACTATCCAATTTCTTTACATAATTACCCAAAACATCTGTTGCCATCTATTTAATTGGCCCTTTTTATCTGTCAATAATTTGGGGTTATAAGGTTCAGTATAATTTCATATACTATTACTAAAATTTAGGGGGCTATTAAAAAAACTAGTAAACACAAGTTTGAAAGCATATGAAAATAAAAAGGTAGTTGGTGGGTATAGCCCCAAAACATAAACACATGTATTACTGACTTCTAGCTATGAGGAACAAAATGAGTTGAAAAAATGTGCTTACTATACACTTTGGAAAAAGCTGGCCTCCTTTCCTGATGCAGAACATCCCCCAAGTCAACTGAGGCCTGGTGCTTTGCTCTCCACCCCACCCCTGTGGAATATTTCTCTGACTACCTGAGAAGGAACGTCCTAAAATTTCCTATCCAATTGGATGCCTTCCTGGGTTGTGTGGGTTGAAGCAACATCCTCTGCCAAGTAAAGCAGTAAAGTGCTAACCAAACTTCTTCATGAATTCAAGGGTTTTCCCAAAGCTCTTCCACACTTTAAAATGAATCAGCAGATCCTAAACTCATTTTCCTCATTTGACCACTGTGGAAATGCTGAAAGTGAATTATATACTTACTCTGACAAGAAACAGAAGGCATGAAGTTCTTAGAGCAATATGATTATGACTTGCCAAGTAAGCAAATCATTTTTTTGATAATAACTTTGTAGTAGTTACTGCTAAAAAACAACAAGAACATCCACTATGTTACTCAAATTCAAATTTTTTAATATGCTAAAATCCAAAAGATCAGAGGTATTTCTCTGTATATACTCTTCCTAAGGTTATTTCTCAAGGAGAAATACTAAGGAATGGCATTTTGATAGAAAGGGAGAAGGTTTAAAAAAAATCCCTCTTTTCCTTAAAGGAAAATGCTTTATTTTGGTTAGCATAAAAATATGATGAAATATGACATTTCTATACAACTATCTCAGGATTTCATTTATAAAATATTATTCTTTAAGTAGTTTATCAAAGAAACTTGGTACAAAAAGGAACACAGGTAGCCCATCAACATATTAACTTAGTGTTGCACTTAACTTTCTGAGGAGAAAATATTCTAACCAAATCCATTTTGTGATGGTGACTTACATTTCAAATACAAATTCCAAGCAATTTTTAAAAGTCTAAAAAGAGGTGAGATTCAGCAAATATTGAATTTCATGCAATATCCTGAGAATGTACTTTTATCTTTTGTAATCCAGCTCTGCATTCTATTTGCCCAGTGACAAGAACTAATATTCATCAAGGAATTTCTCATTTATTCCACAAAATACCTAGCAAGAAGCCCCCAGATACTAAACATGAAGATAGAGCCCTAAGTAGGAGAACATGGCTCATGCCCTCAAGAAGCTTACCATCTAGCAGATGAGGCAAATATGAAAGACACAAAGGATGTCAAACTTGTGCAATGAGAGAAGGTAGTAAACAACTGTTCCCAACTTTCTTAACCAACTACAAGCTCAAGACAAATGCTATGGTGTGAAATAACAAGAGAAACCTATCTCATTTTTTTAATTTATGTTTTAGCTGAAATGCCTGATAGGTAGTGTGTGTAACAGGATTATTATTCTAATTCTATCACTTAATGTATACAAACTGATAATCTCTAAAAAGCCATTCTAAGTTTTGATCTTTGCATTACACTTGCCCATTATTTCTTTGTTACAGTCACATCTAAATGGGTTATTCTAGTAATCAGTCATTACTAACAAATATTCAAAAGTGTTTATTCATAAGTTTATGTTGTTTCCCATAATTCTGAATTAATTTAATGACAACTAAAATTTGCAAAGAGATCTTTAATTTTTAAACATTTTAATTGATTTTCAAAATGCAATGATAGCTACAAAGTACTAAATATATCATATGAAACAGTTTTTTTTTTTTTTTTTACACAACTGCTTGCAAATTCTGTCCTCCCCCTAAAATCCTGAAAAGTATGATTGGGCCTATTTTAAAGATGGGAAAACTGAGGGTTGAGAAGGTAAAAGGTCTCACAACACCACACAGCTAGCAAATGTAAACATAAGAATGAAACCTCTGATTACCTGACTGGCTAATTTATTCTTTTAAGAATCCTAATTATCCAAGGGAGTTCTCACCTTTCAGGGCTAAACTGCAATCTTGAAAACTGGGAATCTTCACTGTGCAACATTACCTTATGTTAATATAGTTAAAGTTTTCAAGTCCAATAAAGCAGCTACAGTGCAATAAAACATCAAATTAGCTAGTGAAATGAAATGTAAATAACTTCTCAGGTAAAAGACAAACAATGTAGGATATCTAACTGTGAACTCTTTGCTAAGACAGGTAAACTGCAAAAGCACCCATAATAGTAACCTCCAAGCAAGGCTGTGTCAAACTCTCCCTAAAAGAGGGAAAGTGATCTCACACTAAGTGGGGGTTGGCCTACAAACTCCTAAAACAATGCTGGCTCCGGAAGAGCTTGTAGGTTTTTGGTTTTGTTCTATTTTCAGTGGAGCTGGCCCCACAGCAGTTGCCCCTAATCACTGCACCCAGCTGATCTGTTTAAGGAGAGATGGTCCACCTTTTGAGAGCACCAACATAATAAAGCCAGATCACTACCAGGATCACTTTTCCAAAATGTTCAGTAGTAAAACAGAGAGTTTATGAGTGACTGAGAATGTGAACTTAAAGACCTAAAATGAAATTGCATATGCATCAAATTGCTCTGTTCTACCTTCCAAAAACCTCTTCTCTGTCTTTGGGTATCCAAGAGAACAAATCAGTTGGTTGACCGCCCCAAAAAGCTTCCACCAGCAAATTACAGATTGTAAGTGAAGCTAAGATCCACCCTGAGGCTAAAGTTTTCTAAGGTCTGTAAGCACCTTAAGGAGCTGTCTTTCCCTCTCTTGCACATCAGCTTCACTACACTGGAGAGTGCTAAGGCGTTGCTTGGGCACTACACTGGGCTACCGCTTAGAAAGAAACATGTCACTTTTGCCTGGAGGGCAGTATGCTCGCCGTTCAATAACCTACTCGTTTCTTAACACACATATGACTAATATTGGTACTCAGGAAAGAGAACTTCTTCTGACCTTGAGCGTGCGGGCTAAATAAATTACCTCAGAACGAAAGTGATGAGATCTCATAACAGCATCTGGGGGGGAAAAAAGATTGAAAAGAAAAATGAGGCTTCATTTTATTCCTTCTTCTTCTTCACCCTGCCCAGTTACTAAAGATTTCCCTGAGGGACACGGGTCGGGAAGGCACATTCAGACGCCTTGCAATCAGTGGGGACATCCTGTAGGGTGGGGAGGTTACTAGGCCGTCGGTCTCTAGGTGTATTCTCCGCGAGAAGTTTCAGGGAAAGTTCCGGGGGAGTTGGGGAACCCTAAACTCTCCACGCCTTACTTTCTTACCCTTAAGCTCCACGGTTAGGTGGGTGAAGGGAGGCGGCAGCCGCCTCAGACTCAGCTTCGATTACCCTTAGGGCTTTAGCAAACTGACGGGAAGAAATTTTGCGACCGTCCCTCCCCTTCCCAGCTCTGCAGCGCGGCGGTTATCCCAACCCGGGAGATAGGCAGGGGGCGAAAGGGAAAAAGGGACTGAGGGATGTTAAACACATAATGCACTCAGCTTGGGTAGTGGGCAAAATTGGGGGTGTGGGGGGCGGGGCAGAAGAGACCGAGCCGCGCCTGGTTTCCCAGATCGGCTTAAAGGTTCCTCCTGTTCCTCCCCGCCCGAAGCAAACCCGTCGCCGCGTGTCTTACCTCGGCTCCTTGAACGACCCGAAAAGACCGATTTCATGGGATGCCTCCCTTTCTGGAGCTTGCGGTGCCAGCAGCAGAAGAAGACGATGGTGGCGATGGTGCCCAGCAGAAGCAACAAGAGGAACAGGGCACATTGGATGCTGTAGGGTCTCAGCAAGACGAGGAAAGCCGCGGCGATCATGGTGCGGGCGAGGCGTGGGCTGCTAGGCGGCGGGGCTGGAGGGCGGCGGCACAGGCACCCGCGCGGGGCGCACGCCGGAGCGGCGGGCACGGGCGAGCGCGGCTCAGCGCGTCATGCCCGGCGCTCGCGGCCCCGCGCCCAGCCCAATGGCTGCGCACCCCGCGCCAGCCGCGTTAGGCGAGTAATCCTGGGCTGCGGGGAGCGCTTGCCATGACTCAGCAGTCGGCGACGAAGCAGGGACTCGGCGGCGGGGAGCCGCTCTCCTCCCTCCCCCGGCGCCCCCGCCCGCGTCGGTGCGCAGCCCCCGGGCGCAGCCCCGCCGGGCACGCGGCTGGCGCGGAGGAGCAGCGCTGCCGCCGCGGCCACCCCGGCCCCGCGCATGGTCCTGCTGATGCCGCCAGCTTCGGCTTCCCCGAAGCCCCGCGCACGTGGGTCGGGGCGGGGACGCGGCGCCCGGGCTGCAGCCGCGGCGGCCCGCGGGGGGCGGGAATGGGGCGCCGCGGCGGGGGTTCGGCTGATGACATCACGGCCGGGCTGCGGCAGCGCGGGCGCGCGGACATGGCTGCGGCGGCTTCGGCGGCGGCCGCGGGCTGCGCCCGGGCCTGAGCGCCCAGCGGCCCCCCCCCGCGAAGCCCCCCGTCGGTCCGCAGGTGCACGAGCAGGGCTCCTCTCCACGCCCAGACACCTGGGGCCTCAACCTCTCCAACCTTCCTTGACTGAATTGCTGGGAAGCCCGGCGTCAGGGGGCGCCAAGGAGCCAGGGGGAACACCGTAAGGCGCTGGCTTGGAGCCTCCAGGCGGTGGCACCCCCCCACCTCCCACCTCCCCGCGCCCCGCCCAGAGGTTGGGGCTTTGGAAGATGCTGCCGGGTGAGCTATTGCTGGCTGGGGGGGTTCCTCTCACGTTGAGCGTGGACACCGGGAAGGGCCTTCCCTGGGGATTGGGGTCCTCCAGGAATAGGAGGCCCTGCCCTCTTAACCCCCTCTCGAAGCTAGGAATGCCCCGCAGTAGAACGCTCCGGTTCGCGGACGTGAGCTGTTTCACCCCCCACCCCCCCAAACTTGGTGCAGTTTCGCAGCTAGAGAACGGGCAGCCCAGATCCTCTTATGCCCAAGCGTTTCGCATAAAACCTTGACTCATCTAAGTATATATCACGGGAGAGGAATTTCAGGCTAGGGAAGCGGCAGATGTAGAAGTTGAGAATTGGTTCGTAAATCTTTTGTGGAGAAATTTTTAGGGAGAAGAACTGAAAATGTTTAGGGTGAAAACTCCCTAATGCATACACCCCTTCTTGTCTCTGCCCGCGTCCATTTCTTCATAACGAACAAAAAGTATTGTAGTTGATGCCTGGAGATTCGACGGTGGTCGCTGGTACAATGTCAAGGTCGAAGGTCTCGCCGGAGCGCGGCTGTGTGCCTTTCTGCGGACCGCCGAGGCCACCTGGCTGGGTAGCCGCCGCTGCAGCAGTCTGCGGCATCTTGCGGCCTTGACCGCTGGTGCGGTACTGGCTCGTGCTGCACCCGAGGCAGCGCCGGCTCTCACTGTGCTGGGCTGTCTTTCCTGGTTTGTTTAATTATCGCAAAGGAAACTGCAGTTATAGTGACAGGGCAACGTGATGCTGCATTTGTGAAATGTGTAGTAACTACTAAGGTGGACTCTGGGCTATCTAAGAAACGGAAAAAATGGTATGGTAAAAACGTATCAAATTCTGAAAAGCAGTTAATGCTACTTAAGTTTGTTTGCTTGTTGGATCTCAAAATTTGTGTTGTTTTCCAGTTATACAAAGCCATTTGTAAAGCTTAGCATTAAAGTTTAACCATTGATTTTTCTTAAGGCCTTTCACTTATTTCCAGTGTAAGCATTCAAGGTAACTGCAAACGGCATTGCCTGGTGCATTTGTAAATGCCAAATGCATTAAACATGGAAAACAGTGGATTAAATACTCCTGTGTACAACTTGTTTCCTAAAACAAAATATAAAACATTCAAGTTATTGGCTTCTCATTTGCTGGTTTGAGGTTAGAGATGGAAACCCTTACTTGCAGACACTGTCTAGCAATGTTGAATGTCAGAGTCTACTCTGCACTAACAGAATAGGTTTCCTAGGTCCCTGGCACACAAGGCTGACAGCACTGCAGCATGTGCACATTGCTCAGAGGTTTCCTGGTACCGCAACCCACTGCAGTGGGAAAACTGTATTCCTGTCCGTTGTGCAAGCAGTGTAGCACATGGGGAAAAGAAGCAGTCTTTACACATTGACTCGGAGTGACCTGGTGGAGTGATTTGAAACAACAAAACTGGATTAATCTTCTGCAAACATTGGAAGAAATAACTAATCGAATTCAGGAAGGTCATCTTTACTTTATACTTATTGACTAAAGTTTGTGAGTGAGCTGAAGTGGTTCTAAATATTCTTGAAGCATGTTTAAGCCCACAAAAACAGTGTAGTGTTCTTGCACCAATTTGCCCCAAATTCTTCATTATGAGCAACAAAGCTGCAACTAAATAACAATTAGGATTTTCTGAACTATTACTTTAGTACAGTTGATATAGTCCTGAGTCTTGCTGCAGCCATTTATAAGTCACGTATGCACAGAGAAGAGCATCATTTATCTCTCTATGCAAGCAAGTGCTTAATGGTCGTCATGTAGGATTATAGATATTTCTCTTGAGATGCATTCATTTTTGTTCTTTGCATCAGTTATCTCAAGGGTGCTAATAGTAAGCAAACTAAATCATTAAAAGAATTTCATATTTTGCCTGCATTTTTATTTTCTCATTTGTTTGTGGCTAATATATATAGTTTTCTTCTCTAAATTATGTTATTAATTGCGTCCTTCTGTGTATTTTCGTTATGCCTAATGCATTGTGGAATTCAATAAATATTAAATTAGCTAATCAATCCTTTTTGGAAGTTACTTTAGTAAAATTCATACATTTTCTTTCTGTTCAGTTCCTATTATAAAGAATAATTGAAGCTGTAAGAAAGTCTCCAAAAATCTAAAGTCTGGGCATATGAATGGAGGAAGAAAGCCCATGAGCAAATCTTGCATCTCAAAAAATGAACACTAAATTGAAAAAGTATTGGGCTGGTCATGGTGGCTCGTGCCTGTAAGCTTCAGCCTATGAAGCGGCTGGGGCTAGGGATTGCTGTTCGAGTCCTGCCTGGGGCCCATAGCGAGACCTAGTTCCAAAACAATAGCTGGGCGTGGTGGCACGCGCCTATAATCCCAGCTACCTGGGAAGCTGAGGCTGGGGATTGCTTGAGTCTGTGGTACCCCGGGCAATGTGAGCCTGCGGTTCCACGGGCAAAATAGCGAGACCTGGTCTCAAAAAAAAATAAAATAAAATAAAAAATAAATAAATAAATAAATTGAAAAAGTATTTATAAATTTTTTTTACGTTTTATGATAGTGAGTCAACATTGTCAAAGACTAGTAGTAACAGTTAAGAGAGTTTTGTGTCAAGTATGTAAAGGATGACTCATCATGCAGTTCTTCCTTTTGAATTCTCAGCCAAAGTGAGGACAATGAGGAACCAAAAGGGAATTAAAATCCCAACTTTATGTAGAGTAAGTCATATTGAAGAACATGGCTTAAATCCAAGACCAGAATGGACTATATTACTCCTTTTTGCCTTACTCAGCATACCTACCCCATCACAGTGGAAGAGCCCTCCCAAACCCGGGGCAGAAAAGGAACCCTACTTGTACCACTTACTCAGAAACCAGAGGCTAAAATGAGCCCGACACACTTCAACCATCAAGGTGTTGAGTGAGTAGGAGATAGGCCCATGTGTGAGAAGGGAACTTTCACATGCTGCCCAGACCGTAATGACTGTATGCTCTCTGCAACCTCCACACTTCACTAAGTCATTCTACCTCCCAAATATAAGAGTAAGGTGCTTTTAATAAAATGGTATAGGAGTTGAGGTGGAAAAATAAAATAAATTAAAATTAAAAAAAACTGGCAGAAACACCTTCTGCAGTACTTCCCAAGAGAAAGGAGAAACTGAAAATAAGTCATGTTTTGATCTCAGGTGGAGGAACAGTAGTTTTGAATGAAAAGGTAATATGCAAAATTTTTTAAACAAATTGCAGTGTTGTTGGAAGAACATGCATGTAAAATTACCAGCAAACCCATGGGAACATCTGTGGGAACGTCACAGTCAAAAAAACTGGGAGTCATCAACATAAATTATAATCCAAGTAATAAACATATGGAGAAATGACAAAGGAAGAGAAACTATAAAGATGAATCTGAACTTTAGAGCTGGATTCCATTTGTGGGACAGAGGAGAGCAGGAAATCAAGTGGAAAGTATTCCAATTTAGTGACTTACCATAACAGATGCAAAAAGCGCAAGGTTAAGGAGGGCAGGAACTAGGGGATCTTTGAAAACCTTCCAGAGACCTGATTCATTGGAGTGGGAGAGGTTAAAAACAGATGTTAATGAGTTGAAGGGGATGTGAGAGATGAAAAAAGCATAGAGTGGTTGTCCTTGATCTTTGAAAAAGCTTAACTCTAAAAGGTATGATTAGAAATGTAATTAAAGCTGAGTGAAGAACTAGAGTGAGAGAGAGTGGGGGAGGGGAGTAAATTCCTTTAACAATTTGTTGTGTTGTATCTTGAGCTTCCAGATTGGTTCTTTCTGCTCTCAGGCTGCTTTTGACTGTGCAGAATTAATTTAAACTGACCCTGATTAGTTATAATGGCTCCCTAGTCGTAGTCTTATTAAGAGTCAGAATAACTTTTTAGGTAAAGTAAGGAATACCTTGGAACCTAGCCCAGGTTGTCTCTAAGCTTTTATTATAAACCTATAATGAATGCAAATAAATTACCTAACTGGTAATCATAAAGAACATTATATTGAAATATTACCCCCCCCCCTTAAAAACAAGTTTAGGTAAAAATTACTCTAGTAGTAAATTATTGGAAATAAATAATACCAATTTTGAACTGGTAGCCTACTTGTACCCAGGTAAAGTTTTGTACTTTAAAGGAATTTGAAATTAAAGGAATTGAGGGGATATCCAATAACCTGTATATCCCCAAATTATTTTTCATGGCTATCTGATAACAAGACTTGCACCTACAATATTCATGTTCTTATATCAAAAAGGTAAAGAAGCTATATCATCATAAGAACTTTTGGTATAATTTTGGAGACTTCCAGCTTCCAGAATTTTTTTTTTTTAATTTTCAAGGGAAAAACAACTGTTACTTGCAATAACATTATTTTCAGCAAGTATTTCCTGGTAAAGGACTTTCATATTCATTTTACCGTAATAACAATTCTAAAAATAATTTAACATCATCATTTCAAGAGAAAACACTTCAAATGGGATCATCCGAAATTGTTTCTTAAAATTTTTAGATATGTTAGACCCTAATTAGGGTTTGTTGTCCTATGATAATTCTATGGGGGAAATACCCTTTTTTGTGTGTGAGCACTATGAATGACTTCAAAAAGTCTGCTGAGTATAGGAGTTTAAAAACATCAATATAATTGAATTCATCTACTCTATAATGCTTTGCAGACAGTTTTTGGAAAGTAATCATTTATTATCCACAAGCAAATAGAATTCATTTATATAGTTTCCACATTGAGTGTGGGATTAGTCATGCAGCAAAATACTAAGCCATTTGGCCAGAAAATTTACTCATAGTTGTATGAACTGCCAATGGAAAATTCAAGAGCTGTTCATAAATCAAATTATAAAACCCTTAGAGTTATAAATCATTGAATAGCATTGTTTATTATTATTTAGGTAGTGTATACTATTTCTACCCTTTCTAAGAATGGACAATTTACAAAGCAAGTTTGAAAGTTGAAGTCATTGCCTTGTAGGTCCAAGATAACAGTTGCAATGTAAGTTACAGGTATTTTCACATTCTTAAATGGAAAAAGATAAAAGTAGACAGAAGGTTTCTATTTTTATAGTAAATATATAATGAGATAAATAAAACCTCGATTAATCAATTCCTTAAAATCATAACTTAATTTTTGTCATTTCTCACAAAATACTTTGTAGAACTTTTGTATTAAATATTTTGTTCTAAAAATTTTTTTAATATATTTGTCCTGTTAGATTTGTATATTAATATATCTGCTTGCTGATAGCCTGAAAGAATAATGTCACTGAAAGAGCAGAAGTAGAAAGTATACCAGAGAGAAAGGAGAATTGTGGTAAGTACCTGATGATTATCAAAGGAAATAGGAGTAACATACATTCCAAAAGTTATTGAAATTACCCCAATAATAGCATCCTCTGGATCTAGGAACAGAAAGAAAAGTATGTACATCTTAAAATGTCTTTAGAGCCCCAAATACTTTATCAGTTAAGATGGGAAGTATAGTAGTAGAGTGTATATTTCAAAGGGAAAAGCAAAAAAACCTTAAATCTATTCTTGTTGTTCCTATCTCTGCTGTAGGAGTTCTTACATGTAATTCCAAGATAGGCTTCTAAGGATCTGAAATAATATGTAAAAATGTGGTCTCTTTGGGATGACTTGATCCATAGTTTCCATTGGGCTCTTAAGAAATTATCAGCAAGTGAGCCCTAGGGTATCATCAGAACTATACAATTTAACACAGGTATCAAGCCTTCTGATTTCAAACATTTCTCTCAGTTTATTGGTATTAGCAGTACCTTTGTGTGTCCCCTGAGACTGAGAGAAATGACTCAAGCACCCGTAGTTTATAATGAGCAGAAGAAACTCTTAAACCTATAAAGTGAGGGAAGTCTCCCAAAACCAACTGAATGCTGCCCACCTTAACACTAAAGGGAGGCTAATATAGTGTACTGTGAGTTTTCTTGTCTTCTTCTACTTCAGCAGATTGGGGGAAAGTTTCATTGGTATGTCCTAACTCTGAGAGGGGTTACTTAGTAAACACTTGCATAGACTTCTGTCAGGGGATGAAAGAGTTAGCTCAATTCTCAAAATACCTTCAGGCTAGTTAAGTCTCCCAATTTCTATCTAAACACTATGCCTAGCCTAATTTTAGTTTGGAGTTCAAAATCAACCAACAAAGAACTCCATAGTAATTTTAAAAGAGTGGCAGAAGGATTTCATATCGGCCTCCCAGAAGCTATTCCTAGACATTCCAGTAAGTGTATTAACCTAAATTCTGTTCCAGTTCACAGTTTATGAGATTTTTCAGCACTTCATGGAGACCTGGCCACTATGGCCCTTCGTCCTGTATTGTACTTAACAGTGCAAGTCCTGTGGTTGGTATGGAAGACCATCTGCCCATACCAAGTGCTCACCATCACACACCCATTATCTGACTCCCAATGCTTGCTCCTTTCCCCACCACCATATTCTCAGGACACTCAGTCTCAATAGTTTATTACTGTCATCCCGTTCTACCATAGCATGAGGTGGATTCTATTTTCTCCAAGTTCCTTTCTGACCTTTTTAGCTGTGAGGGATTTAGTGGCACAACATTCATGCATCCCACACAGAGACAGGCTTGGAACTAACATTCATTCCCTTGGTGCCTCAGACCCCTTTCATCTAGCAGGCAGTGAGGCAAGTGTCTACCTTGAGAAGATATTGCATGACTTCAGTTCTTGTACCAAGCCCCCAGTGGCCTGCTGGCTGGTGTCTTGGGTCCTAGTGCCAGGATTAACTGGCACCAGCAGTATCCTGGAGTTCAGATAATCTTTATTCACACCTTCCCATTATTTAACAGGTATAGTCAACCTGGAATTCCTCATTGCAGAATGGTAACCTTTCTATGGATAACCTGATTGTTTTCAGCAGTTACTAGTATTTGTTGAGCAGCTACTCCTGCTAAACTGGTTCTAGAAACCTTATATACATTTACTCATCCAATCCTCACAGCAACCATGGGCAGATACAATCCTATCTCTATATTATAGATGGGATGACCAGGTAAGGAATTTTCCCACAATAACACAGCCAGCAAGTAATGTAAGGATTCTCTAGCACTTTCAAAACCATGTGGTTTTGCATATTCTTCATTTGCACTGCCTCCCTGCCTCTGCAACTCCTCTTCTGAAGAATTCCTTCCACTCACTGAGCAGCTATTCTTTCTCTCTTCCAACTATCCTTAGGCTACACCTACCCAGATGAATGAGAGCCAGCCCCACACATCAGAGGTATGTCAGCTGTTTCCTGGCATACAGGAAATCCGGTTCTCTCTGTGGCCTGGGAAGAATTTACCTAAACCATCTTCTCTAATCCTTCGCTCTAACAAGACTAAATTTTTATTAAAAGGTATAGATCTATTCTAAGTATTGATAGCATTGTCAGGTCCCTATCACTTAGGCAAATTCAGTCCAGCATTTCCAGGAAGTTTAAAAAAAAGCTTGCAGTAATAAGCAGAGTCCTGTTTTAGAAAGAGACCTCTGTTTGTCCTTCAGAGAAAACTGATTGTCTTTCATTAAAGGAGCTGTTCTAATAATTTTTCTTCATGATTCTATAGAAGGTTGAGGTTTGCCTAACAGCATTAGAAGCACTGATTTTAATTAACTTTCTTTTTGCCACACCAACCCTGCTTGTAAATACTCCTTCCTTCCCTAGGTATTTAATTGAAGCTTGGATGATGAGAATCTAGGTCTTTATGCTTCAGCAAATAATAAAGAGTGCTACTATTAATGCATATGCTATTAATATACCTAACATATTAACTCATAATGAGGTACTATTGTTATCACTATTTCAAAGATGGGGAAACAAAGTCACAGAATGTTTCTTGGGTAGTACATATTGGAGCAAAAGTAATATTTTCAAGTGGTATCATTTCAGAGATTTTTGTAGCCATTTGTGTGACTTTGCTTCATCATCTACTATGTTTGAAAGTGATTCAAAATGAAAGACTAACTCATATGATCTACACATCACCTTTACCAGAAAATGGAAAGATTTTGCTAAGATTTCTATCCATTAGTACAAACACAAATTTACCTTCCCCTCATCTGTGATAGGATGGACACTTGGCTCTTTGAGCAACTTCTCTGCTACAGAATCATGGCTTACAACATTATCTCCAAATATTACCTCTATGAAGATTCTAGTATTTGGCACTCCTGGACCTTGAAGTCGGCTCTAGACTTTGACCCATACCATCTATACGTCTTTGTTCTGTTTTCCTGAACATCTGCTGGGTTTGATAGAACCATTCCACTCCCTGGGTTTCCTTCTTTAATAAATATTTGCATTCTTCGCCCTTTACTAGCTTTCTTGTCTGACTTGTGCTACAACTGCTCACACCCAGACTTGGAGATATAGGTAACAGAGAGATGAGCACTTCTTACATTCCCTTCTATTTTTTTTTTTTAATTTTTATCTACACATTTTTTAATTTTGGGACAATATATGATTTCTCCCCTCACGTGTGGTCAACAAAGTTCTCCCACCACCAAAACTCCCTAGTCTTTCACCATATTCCCTTCTGCTCTTTCCCCCAATCCCTATTTTTTGCCCCTTCTCACCAACCCTCTCCCACTCTCCCCATGGACACCTCACATCTATAATTTTTCCAGATTTGTCCTTGTCTGCCCTTTAGTTTGGTTTTTCTATATTCCACATATGAGGGAAGCTATCTGATACTAATCTTTTTGTTTTGATTTATTTCACTTTACATCCATCCTTTCAGTTCCTTCCAAATGGCACAAGTTTATCTTTTTTGACTGCTGAATATTCTATTATGTGTAATATCCACTACATCATCTTGATTCATTCATTTGTTCTGGAGCATTTATTTTTTTCACATCTTGGCTGTTGTAAATAGTGCTGCAAAAGAGTACGGGTTTCCTTTTGAATTCGTGTTTTTGTGTTCTTTCTATAGATTCCTAGGGGTGGAGCGCTGGGTCATATGGCAGATCCATGTCTACTATTTCGAGGAACACTAGATATGGATCTGTTTTGAGTAGTTTGGTTTCTTTCTTTTGCCTGTGGTAATCCAAATTTCCATCACCGTTTGTTGAAGAGACTTTTCCTGTTGTAGCTTATATTCTTTACTCCTTTGTGCCACATACATGTTGACTTTATATGTATGGTTTATATCTGGGCTTTCAATTCTATTCCATTGGTCTGTGTGCCTGTTTTTGTTCCAGTACCTACTATTTTTATTGTTATGGCTATATAGTATCATAGAAACTTAGAAGTGTAATACCCCAAAAGTGTAATATTTTCCTTTTTTAGTCAGGAGAACTTTGCCTATTTGGGATCTTACCATTCAATGTGAGTGCTGGGGGAAACCTCATGGGAAATCATAAGACTTTTCTAGGTTGAGACAGGTGCTGGCAGGGTCTTGTAGTAGGTTGCAAGGCTTCTAGCCATTCTGACACCCTTCTCATGGGCTTATGTCTCACCAGTCTGTCTCTTCTATTTTAAAGAAAAATATAAACATATATGGATGTATTTTTCTAATAACCTATATAAAGGAGGTAGAGAAATAGCTTGTTAAAAGTTATTTTTTAGTTTTCATGTTGCTTCTATGTGGTATGAAAGAATACTAGAATAAGAAGAGAAATATTATTAGTAGATAAGGGGGGAAACACTTCAGATGATTTATTAAATAAATCTGAAATACATGTTCAGTACTTTAATTTTGTATAATACTAAACTTGAGAGTATGAAAGTATAAAATTAATAGAAACATGGGTAAATGGTAACCAGATTTTCACTTACATTTTAATATAAATATACCAGTGTAGATATTTCAAGGAAAAATTAGCTTATTCTTTCATGTTATAAGATACATTAATATTTGACTCTTGAATATATCTTGATTTTTATGCATCAGCATTGACTCCTGCATCAGAATTACTATATTTTGTGAATTTTAAAACTTAGTCTAAAACAAGAAGCATAATGATCTAATCTTGCTCTCAACTTTCAAGATGAATAGAATGTTCTACATTAATCAAAAAATGTGAAGTGAAAGATGTTTATACGACTTATAGTTATCCTAAATAGAATTTCTAATTAGTTCTTATGCTTCATTCTGCCTGTGTTTCTGACAAGTGAAGGAAAGACATGTAAATATCAAGTATGAGATGCAGACAGGTGGTAACAGAAGACTACTCACCAGAAAAATATTCTCCTGAAACTGGTCTTCTTAGTAACAATTTTGGAAACCTTAAAACTAAAGGAAAAATTGCCCAGAGTCTCAAAGTTTGTGTATACTTTCAGATAGCTTCATGCAGGGTGTCAGACAGTTCATGGGAATAGGTGACATTATGGGACAGGTGAAGATTGTCTTTCACTTTTCTTGCCTCTACTATGTGTGCTGTTACCTCTGTCAGAGAAGTCTTCTTTCCTGAACACATGAAGATGTGTTCACATTGTCTGTTTTCAGATAAGAGATAGAGGCAAGGTCATTTAGTCTCTGTCTCTCTTGCTAAGTGTGGCACAAGACAGAAATTGTGCAAATGAGGAAGCTAATGAACATGACTTGACTCTTATCTATTCAGGATGCTGTAACAAATGCCCAGGACTGGGTAGCTTATAAACAATAGAAATTTATTCCTCATGGTCCTGGAGGCTGGAAGTCCACCATCAGGATGTCAGCAGGTCATATTCTGGTAAAGTCCCGCTTCCAGACTATGTTCTCACACTTTGGTTAGGGCAAAGGATCTCTGTGAAACCTCCTTTATGAGAGTACTGATCCAAAATATGAGGGGTCCCTCCAACCCCTATCATGATTTAATCACCCCTCAAAGGCTCCAATGCTTAATACCTACTCTGAGGGGTTAGATTTTCAATATATGAATGGGGGGCAGAGGCCACATTTAGGTCATAGCACCTAGGTATAAAAAAGCCAGAAGGAATGGTGCTATACAACAGCGCTAGTCACAAGAGAAATATTATCATCTCTAAACCCAAAGAAAGGAAGTGTTACTGCCACCTGAAAGGAGACACTGTATAGAAAAAGCTACTATCAGAGTCTGAAGCAACCCCGCAGGGAGGGCACCAACAGGATAAATCCTCCTAACTCATTGTTCTCCTTTATTCTGATCTGCTTGGACACCCATTGGTTGTATCTATCTGGAAAGCAGTCAGGGAAGTTCAAACAGGTCAACCTCTAGACTTAGTGAGTATAATAGAGATGGCTACAGAAAGCTTCAGGAGGGATGAAAGAGAGGATCTGCTGTGCTTGTCACTGAGCACTCCTAAGTCCTACAGTCCTAAGAAACTCTTGGTGAACAAGTCAAGACTTCATTCAGACAACAGACTATGAGGCAGAAATTTTAGCATATCAGCCCTAAAAAGGCTTTGGCAAGTGAAGAAAGCAAAACCCTAGTTATTGGAATCAATAGAATCTTTTTTGCAAAACTCACTTAGTTTCTAAGTTCTGGCTCCAGAGTTCTCCTTTAGTCCATTTGTGGGTGAGCAACTTGGAGTGGTTACAAAGACCCACTAAGGCCCCGGTTCATTGATCTGTGAACCTCACAGTGACTGTGAGAATAAAACCAGTTAGCACAGATTAAATACTAAGAACAGACCCCTATCTATCGTAAACCCTCATTAAACTAATCCAGTTAGTATAAATGAAATGCTAAGAACAGGCCCTTATATATAATAAGCACTCAGTAAAATTTAGGTATATATTTTTCTTTTTTTTTTTTTTTACTTTTTATATATTTTTTTCTTAAGTGAAAGAGACAGAATTGGAAAGATCTACGGATATCATATAAAGCAACTAAATGAATTCCTTCCCTAGATAATGGTTGCATACATAACAATGCATAATAGCACTGTACTGTTAAATTAGCTTTGATAAATTTATAACCACCAACTGTGCCCCATAAGAATTTTTCCTTTGCTTTCCCATCATGAAAAGTTGAAAATGACTCAGATCTTTAGTTCTTCAAATATACTTAATGTTTCTTTGCCTCACAGTCTCAAGTCTAGTCTAAGATGATTATGGTTAGGCAGCCTTGTTGAAACATCCTAAAGCATACTGATCTCTCTAATTCCATATTGTTAAAACAACTTGGAAACTGAAAGTGTGTCTTGATTCATTTGGAAATGGAGTAAAAGGAGTGAGTAGAAATTCTCCTTAGTGGACAGTAAAGCTGAGTAATTTCTATCCAGAAATCAAGAATACTTTGATGAGAAAGTAATTTATTTTGTGTTTTGGTGGGTTTTTTTTGTTTTTGTTTTTAAGATATTATATAACCTTTATAAATGAGTTATTTATGTTATGGAGGAATGTCTATGACCTATTTTTTATTCATTCTTTAACTTTCTCACAACAATAGTAAATAGAAAGCAATTGTTTTGCTCAGAAAGGTACATTGAGTTCTGCAGAATAGGGTATATAGTACATTTCAATGATTTCCCTTCCTCTGTAAGATACACACTTAAAAAGTAACATGGACTGCCTTGCTATAAGCTACACTGAAATTAGTTACCCATTTCAGAGAGCATATTAAGCCCACCTCTAGATATTTAGAATAATTCCACACTGGTCTGCTCACACTTTAAAACTCCTTGCGAGGGGAATCTTCAGTTCATATTCTGACCTGAGTATTGCCAGGCAGTACTCGGTGTAATTTATGAGTGTCTCAACATTCCAAAACTGAGTGTAGAAAATAGTCCTAAACTTTTAAAAATTATAAAAGGGTACATTGCTTTTATTGTAGTGATGTACTTATCTTTTACTATTTTTATTTAATTCCAAATAGAGAATTGTTTTTAATTGGAAAGGCAGACGAGACACCTGAATTTTATTTTGATATTCATTTCGTTTCCTTAAATTTGGTGAATTTTGTTTCTAAGAATTTCAGAGATGGCTTTGTATTTTTGAATTCCTGCATTAGCTATATCATTGACTTATTAAAAGTAAACTGAACTGCATTACAAATTTATATTTTATAACTTCGTTGTTTTTATTAATTACAAAGTTCTCTCTATCTTGTTTTTTATATATCATGTCCATTCATAATTTCAATGTTGCTTAGAAAATTGTTTTCCTTTATTTTTTCATTTAAGGTAATATTAGAGTACCCTCATCAGGTAATACCCTTATACTGCACCAACCACCAACTCACCCATAATCTACCACCATAAACCATTGTGCTTTAGAACAGTTTTTCAAGTTGGGTGCGGTGGCACATGCCTGTATTCCCAGCTACCTGAGAGGCTGAGGCTAAGGATCACTTGAGTAGTCCATAGGTTTGAGACAACCCTGGACAACATAGCGAGACCTAGTCTCAAAAAAAAAAGTTTTTCAAGCTATTGGTTATAACTCATTAATGAGTTGTGAGATCAGTATGATGTGCCATGACTAGTACCTTTAAAATTAATTAATTAAAATATAGTAGAATAAAAACTGAGAAAGTGCCTCCTATGTAGTAAGGGTGACTACATTTTATAAAATTTTGTTTTAGTTTTTTGTTTGTGCTTGTGTGTGTGTGTGTGTGTGTGTGTGTTTTCAGCGTCAAAATATAAATTGTATTTACAATTTATACATTAAAAATGTATCTTTTACTCTGAGTTGTAGTAAAACTCAGCCATTGAAAGCCATGGATAATAACATCCAGCCAGTCACATATTATCTTGGTGTCCTTGAAGCTGTGTTTACATTTAATCTCGTCCCCTATAACCATCTAAGGAAATTAATAAAATGCCTTTCTTAGCAAAATATAAAAATAAAACAAACATAATTACATGGCAAATTTTTACATCAAATATTTAATATATAGCCATATTCATAAAACTCGTTCAGAATTTGCTGATTGGCAATAATAGAAACTTTGAATCACGTGTTTGTAGATGTGTAACAGAAAATTGGCCAGAAATTGACTGAAAATCTACTGATCGTTCTGAAAGAGGTCTGAGATGCCCATTCTGTTTGATCTTGAGTGAATTGTTTGCAAAAACAACTTGAGGATTTCATCTGTAATCAGATTATATTAGCAAGAGAAAATTTTAGTAAAGCTGGGGATACATTAAATCAATGTTTTAATAAACTAATTTTCCCAGTTTTTTAACTGAGGTAAAGCACATGTAAAATTTGCTGTCTTAACCCCTTTTAGGTGTACAGTTAAGGGACTAAAGTCATTCTCATTACTGTGTAGACCTCACCCTCATCAATCTCCAGAATTCTTTTCATCTTGCAAAACCTAAAGTTTCTACTCACTAAATAATAACAACACTTCCCTCTGCACAACATGGTGCCTCCAAAGCCCAGGGAACCAGGACTCTGGCATCTGTCACCATTACCAAATAAAACTTAACAGGATCTATCAGCTAATTTAGGAAAACACATTTTTATCAAAGAGTAACACTTTGCTTTCGGATCTTATAGGCTATATAATGTGTTCCTTAAGTACTGTTCTTAATATACTAGTTATAGCAGTGCACCTGCTTTCCTGGAAAAGATATGAAGAGGAAAGAAAAGATTGGTGATAGAGTTTTAATCCCTTTTTAATATAACTAAATTCCTAAGTCAGGGTTCAACAAACTGCTGTTCATCTCCCTGTCACCTGTTTTTGTACAGCTGGTAAGCTTTTCATACAATTTTGAATAGTTGAAAATAATTAATATAAAATAATGTCAATATATGATACATGAAAATAGTATAAAATTCTAATTTTAGTGTCCATAAACAAAATTTCACTGGAATACATGTACCATCACGTATTTGTTTATTTTTAGCTGAGTACAATGTACTGTATATGACAAGACAGGGCTCCCTCAGTCCCTCCCCTTCTCCAGGGGGCCTGGGATGGAAAGGTGAAGAGGTTGGGAGATTCTCAGTGTATTGGATGAGTGGGGAAAGAACTCCCCAGCTTCTTCTTCCACTGGGGTTTGTGTTCCAGGAGGCTCTTACTCCTTGGAGGCCATGATTTGCCTTTTTACTTTCTTGATGCTATCATTTGGGAAAGTGATGTTTTTGTTGTAATATCTATGAAAGCATTACCTAACTCAAGATTACTAAAGTCCATATTTTCTTCAAGAGTTTTAGTTTTAGTGCTTATATTTTTGTATGTGATTCTTTGTGAGTTAGTGTGTGCGTGTGGCAGTAAGGTAGGAATCATTCTTTTGCCTGTCAATATTGAATCCTGTCAAAAATCAGTTACAGGCACGTGGTGGCATGCGCCTGTAATCCCAATTACCTGGGAGGCTGAGTCTGGGCATCACTTGAGTCTGCAGGTTTGAGACAACCCTGAGCAACATAGCAAGACTTAGTCTCTTAAAAAAATTTTTTTTTTAGTAAAATAAAATAGTCAGTTGACCATAGAGGTAAGGTTTTACTTCTGGACTCTTATTTCCATCCCAGTGATGTCTGTCCTTATGGAAGTACCACACTGTTATAATTACTTTATAGCGAGTTTTGAAATTTTGAAATTGTAAGTCCTCTGAGTTTCTTCTTTAACATTATTTTGGCCATTCTGAATATCTTACATTTCCATATAAATTTTAATATCACCATGGCAGTTTCTGCAAATGTCATATGTTATTGAACCAATAGTGTCAACAGTGAATTTCATTCATTCTGGTGGACTTGGCTAACATTAGCTGTATGAATTTTTTCCAAAATAGAAATTAAATATTCTAATCTGTCCTACTATACATATTTTATTGCTCAAAAACAGCAATAAATTTTACTGCAAATGTTTGAGTTCAATACCAAGACTGAAATATTTGTGAATGAGAACTTCTTTCAGTCACTCTTATGGAACTCTGAGTGACTTTGGAAATTAGCTTTTATTATAGACTTGATAGTGTTTCTCTGATGAACTCATTAATAAATTATGACAAAATAGGTAATTACATGCAGAGCTTACTCTGAGGTAAAATCATTTCAATAACCACTATTTTATGACTCATAAATAATGTTAAGTTTCTTTATATGCTTCTGTCAAAAATTAAAATAAGAAATAAGATTTTCAGCCCACATGTATTTGCACTGGATATATTTTCCAAGTTAAGATTACAGTTATAGCATTTTCTTTCTAAACACAATGCAAATACAAAGGAAATTTCATTTTTGAAAATACATTTCACTATGTGATTGAGGAACTTCCACCTAACCTTTAATTGGAAGTAATTAGTCTGCAATATAATTACATAGTAAAAGGCAAATAGCAGGGGAAGAGTTTAATAAAATTCTACTGAGAGATGAATATGCTCAAATAAAATTGCAAGCTCATTTTGGAAGACCTGGACTTTCTTGGTGATGGTTCTACAATATTGTGAGTTTGCTACAAAACATTGAATACATACTTTAAAATGATTTTTTTTTGTTCTCTGAAGCTTATTCAATTTGAAAAATTATAAGCTTAGAATTAATATGAGGATGTGGTAGTACCTATCATTTGGTTTTATCAATTGATTTTATGATAACAATTTGAATGTGCTATTTAAATCCATTCTGATTAGTAAACCTATTTTACAAAGAAGTTCATTCTGTTATTATTGGTATATTTTTAATTTTATGAATGAAATTTTGTGAAAATTATTTTCTATCATTCTATAAGAATCCACTTAATTTTCTCAAGTTTGACTCCTAGTTCTGCAAAGTCCAAACTATTTACTCTCTGTTCCTTTATAGAAAATGCTTTCTGAGCTTGTTCTAGGTAAATACACTAATATTTGTAAAGAGCAGTTTTTGTTTTTCATCTCTATGGAATATCCTTGATTGTATATCCCTGGTTTAGGATTGCTCATGGCAAAAAAATCCTAAAATCATTGGATTTATAGCTTCTTAGAGAATGTCATATAAGCTAACCAACTCTGAGGTATAAAATGGAGACATTTCACAATTTAAACACACCCCATTGTGTAAGGTCACTCTCAAACCTCATTTGAAGGCCTCATCTATTATCTAGACCTCAGAGTATACATATCATATGAGAATATAATGCTCACATGCATCTCTAGACCTTTCCTGTGTCTGCCTATATCTCCTGATTTCCTTGTAGCTGAAATTATTAGTGAAGTTTGATACAAGGTAAGCTATCTGATATCTCTGAGTGAGATTTTGACAGTCTAGAACTATGTGTTCACGATGGTGCTACATGTCTTTAGAAACCTAAAGTAAGTTTTCAGAGTCACATCAAGCAGTTTTCACAAGACCATCCCACATATTATTTTTAACTTAGAGTAAAGAATAATTAATTTTTCTTAAAATAGTAAAAGAACTATCATTTCTGAGGTACTCATTGTAATTTTATAAGCATGTTATTTTCAATTTACAGAAATTATAGTCCACATCTTTCTTTAAGTCCCTTTTAAGCATAGTTCTATCTTTTATTCCAAAACTTCCAAAAGTTTTATTATTTATAATTATCTTTTCATGAAAATGAAAGTATATATTCAAGTAATAAGGTTATGACTACATGTGTATATAGTTAAGTTAAACTTGATCATTTCACATACAAAATTATCATCTGCTTTGCCAGGTTTTGAAAGATGACTATCTTAAAATTTTTGTAAAATGTACTATTGCTTTCAAAATATTTTTTCTATTCTTTTTGGTTTTTTTTTTTGTTTTTTTTTTTTTGAGACTAGGTTTTTTTCGCTATTTTTGCCGTGGAACCACAGGCTATCGTTGCCCGGGGCACCACAGGCTCAAGCGATCCCCAGCCTCAGCTCCCCAGGTAGCTGGAATTACAGGCGTGCGCCACCACACCCAGCTGATTTTTTGGAACTAGGTCTCTCTGTGGGCCCCAGGTGGGACTCAAACCACGATCCCTAGCCCCAGCCGCTTCATAGGCTGATGCTTACAGGCACGAGCCACCATGCCCGGCCGTTTTTTTCTGTTCTTCATAATCCATTTGATCAACTTGCACCAAGGAAAATCCTCCATCTCAAACCTTTAAAAGGTCTTCCAAAAGACAAAAAAAAAAAAATAATCTTTAAGCAATTCTTAAAGATCTCCCTTGTAATTATTTGGTCACGATGTAATCTGCTGTTATTAATGTCTTACTCCTAAAGATAATGTAACCTCGTTCCTTTAAAAAACTGTTTCTGTAAATGTTTAATGTTTCTCCATTGGCTTTGAGACTTCTGATAACTGATGAACAAGAAAAATCCTGTAGAGAAAGAAATGTTTGCATTGTTTGATTTTATAATTGACAATTCACTGTCAATAATATCATCGAAAAATGATATTCTTGGAGTAGAGGGGGAAAAGGTGACATCCTTTTGATGCTGATGAAATTGAAAGAGTTTTGAATTTAATGAAAATGTGTACTATATTGGTCTTTGAAAGAAGGAATGAACACATTTTGTAAAAGGAATTTGAGTGGTTAGTGCCATTATGGCCATTATGAAACATGTACTTTTAAAATATTATATATTTTTGTTGTTGTTTTTGTTTTTAAGGAAAAACATTAACTTTGTGGCTACATCAAGAATAGCATCGTCTACATGGACTTTCCCTCCTACAGTTTCAGAAAATCTTTGACAATTAGTTGAGAAAATGCAGAAGATCTTTCAAACAGATGAAATTACCAATACCCAAACTCTTAGAAAAGGGAAAAGGAAAAGGACAGAGACAATGGACTCAGAGAATGCAAATAGTGACATGGATAAAGGACAGGTTGGTGTTTTGTTGTCTTAATATAGTTTTATTATCTACCACAACCTTAACCATCAGTTCATAATTCCTTTCCTATATCATGATAGACAGACAGACAGACAGACAGACAGACAGACAGACAGACAGACAGACAGACAGATAGATAGATAGATAGATAGATAGATAGAGTGATTTCCCCTCTTCAATTAATTCTCACCTTAAATTCTTTATGCAACTGGGAGTTTAATTTCATGTTCTCTTTTTAATGTTCAACAACTTGAAATAGAAACACAACAAACATTTTACTTCCTTCTGTTTAAGTATGGCCTATTATTCTATTGTTCAAACATGTGAAATTAAATATTCTTTCAAATGTAAGATCAGCAAACTGTTAGAAAATATTTATGCTCTTAAAAAAATGGTAAAAGTATTAAAAGTCTCACTAAGAGGTATTTTCAATCTCAGTTTGTGACCCATCCTTATCACTTGTTTGGTTAAGATTCCTGTTTGCTTGTTTGTTATCTGAATTCCCCACACCCATTCTACATTTTAGACAACCTATCGATATGTTTATTCTGTATCTTTGTGTGTAATTTTTAAAAATTTTCTTATTTTCATACATCGATCATATTTGTATATTTATTGTTCCCCTTAGGGATAGCCTTCCCATCAACAATGCACCCCTGTACCACCACCTTGTTACCCCTTTCCCCCTCCCCCACTCCAATCACTCCAGCTCCTCTTTCCCTAAAGTCATTGGTCAATGCTTGGCCTACTGGTCTCTTTCTATTTTGGAGAAATGTCTTTTTCCTGGTGAGGACCTGCACTCCTGGAACACAGCAGACAAGACTGCTCAAACCTCCAGGAGCAACTGTGAGGCAGGTAGCCAGGCCATGCATGTCAGGAAGCTCTTGTAGAGCAGTGTGTGGCATGGTTCTCCAGACTCTTTGATTTCAGCACTTCCTATGGTGGAGGAGACTGTCTTCTTTTCTCCTGATCGGGGTGTTCACTGGACTCTGTGCCTCCTCGTTGATGCTGGCTATCTCCTCCATTCCGATGTGTGTTACATAAGGCAGCTTCTGAGCATTACAGTTCTGGCACCTGGCTTTGGGAACCCAACTCCCAGTCACTGTCCATGGAGAAGTTCCCCGTGAAAAGTCAGAGGCCCACGGGAAGCCAGAGGTTGGCTCCCCCAGCCAGAGACCCTGAGGCCCTGAGACTCTGAGACTCCAAAGACACAGGATTCACCCTGCCCCCAACCCCTTCACACCCTGCCCTCTGCAGTCTAGGCCACAGCAGGCTACACAGGTGGCTCAACTCATGGTGGGGGAGGACAACTTCAGCTCCCACCTGACTAGGATCAGGGTTGAGCCTGAAAGTTGAAGCCTATTAATACCCTCTACCAGTCCAGGACCTCTGGTGGAGTCTGCCCAGCCCTATCCTCCACCCACCCCATACGCACACATAAGGGTAGAGATCAGCTCCCTCAGCCTGAGATCCCTATACCACAAGACTTATGACAGAACTCTAAAGGTTAGTTTGAAGGAACACCTGGAATCCAGTGAGTACCACTGGGATGTACCTCAGTATCTCATAGAGAACATTAAAAAAAGAAGACTTTGTGGAATCCTTGAGGTTACAATCTTGTCTCCTGCTATTTAGAAATAGAAGTAATTGATTTTTTTCAATGATTTAACATTACTGGACTCAGTTAATTTAGATTAAAAGCTAAATTCTGAGTACACATATAGTTCTAGCTCCACAAACTGGCTAACAGTGACAAGATTTTGCTAATAGACAATAGACACCAATATTCTTTCTTTTTCCAAGCTCCGTAGGAATGTAGTCTGCCTTCCAAAGTATTCAGGTTATGGTACCATGATTTAACAAGAGTCAACAGCTTTTCAAATGTTATGCCTGTGTTCTTTTGGATATAAACTTAGCTCTAAGCAATTCAGACACATGTCAGGTCTGACATGTCACATGTCAGCTAACAAAAACTGGATTAATTGTGATGGATGTTACAAAGGCTACAACAAACCCTAAATAAAAGAGTGACTTATACAAGATGGAGGTTTATTTCTCTTTCACATAATACGAGCTCAGTCCAGGGTTGCTATGACAGCTCCAAAATACTGGAATTTCTCTTAATCTTGTTTATTTTCCTTCCCCTGCACACAGCCTCTATTTCTGCATAACTACTGTAGCTCCCACTTTCATGCCTTTCTCTCTGCCAAAATCAAAAGAAAAAAATAAACAGGAGAAGCATGCCCGTTTTTTCAAAGTCATGATCTAGTAGTGGTACCATACCCATATTCTATTCTCTAGGAATTTATTCACAGAAGCACACTGAGCTACATGGGTGTCTGGTAAATGTGGTCTTTAGCTAGGTCAAGCTAAAAACCTATCACTATAGAAAAACAAATACCAGAGAGAACCAGCAGTCTGACACTGTACAGATTCCTATTAGATTCTTAGTTTTTTGGCTGGGTTTCATAATCTGTTGTGGTAGGTTTCTTGTTCCAGTCTTATTTATTTGCACAAAAAAAAAAGAGAGAGAGAGAAATCAGTCTCTTGTGATTGTATATTTTGCAAATATCTATCCCAATATATTTGTCTGTTTATGTCTTTCCAATGATAATTAACAAATGATATTTACTGGGGGAGGGGACAGAAAAATTGATGTTTACTTAATTTTATTTCTCATAGAACTTGCTTCAAGTGGCAAGAACTAGAATAATTACGGTTTCAGTAGACATCCTTTAGTTTTAAAAAAAATCTGCTATTTCATCATATTCATCATATTTTCTTTAGTTTTTATATAGCTAATGTGAGTACATTACCTACTTACCAGCATATGATATTAACTTTATTTACTGATAATATAATATATAAGTATAAATCACACATATTTAATAGCAAAATATATACACAGATACATATATTTGAATATTTACAAAATGCGTGAAGTAAGTATAAACCATAAACCATACAAAAATGCAATTATAATTTCTATAACTGATCTCATCTGACTTTCAGTTCTGCTTGATATGGAAAATGGCCCCACTTGATAAGGATGAAAAAAAAAAGCTCAGACTTGTTCAGTCACAGTAAATTGCACTTAACATGTTCTAGTTTAAAACAGTTTTTGTTTGTTTGTTTTTTTAGACTAGGTCTCGCTATTTTTGCCTGTGGAACCGCAGGCTCTCGTTACCCGGGGTACCACAGACTCAAGCAATCCCCAGCCTCAGCTTCCCAGGTAGCTGGGATTACAGGCACGCGCCACCACGCTCAGCTATTGTTTGGAACTAGGTCTCCCTACGGGGCCCAGGCGGGTCTTGAACCACGATCCCTAGCCCCGGCCGCTCCATAGGCTGAAGCTTACAGGCACGAGCCACCGTGCCGGGTCCATGAGTTCAGGCTCATTTATAAATACTTTTTCAATTTATTTATTTATTTATTTATTTTTTATTTTATTTTATTTTTTTTTGAGACCAGGTCTCGCTATTTTGCCCGTGGAACCGCAGGCTCACATTGCCCGGGGTACCACAGACTCAAGCAATCCCCAGCCTCAGCTTCCCAGGTAGCTGGGATTATAGGCGCGTGCCACCACGCCCAGCTATTGTTTTGGAACTAGGTCTCGCTACGGGCCCCAGGCGGGACTCGAACCGCAATCCCTAGCCCCGGCCGCTTCATAGGCTGAAACTTACAGGCACGAGCCACCGTGCCCGGCCTTAAAACAGTTTTTTTAAGATATTAGTATAACTTAAAGATTTAAACTTCAGTGAATCCTTAGTTCTCTTGCTTCTCCCACTTGCTATTTATTTCCTGGGAAGTCATCCAAGTTTTCAGGAATCTTACAGAGCATTCCAGCATCTGGAAAGAGCTAGCTAGTCTTCTGTGGAGTCTCTAACTTTCCTGGCTCATTCCTAGATGTCGGTGTTACTGCTGTACTACTGCCAGTCTTCCTGGGACCTTGGGGGCGGGAGGGGGGGGGTCAACTGGCACCACTGCTGAACTTTGCCAATTTGGTACCTACGACCATTTTCTGTATAGTTCTGGCACAGTGTCAGCTTTATGCTGCATAGTAAGCTGTTTCTGTTTCAACCCATTCCATCAGCACTTTCCTATCTCCTCACCACAACACAGGATCTGTTTGGATTCCCTAGCTACTTTACCTGAATCTCTATTCCATTGTCTAGAATACCAAATTTGACCATTTCTATCTATAACCCAGAGAGACATCATGTTGCTTTGGTCATATGCTGGACATAGAGCCTCTTTAGGAACTTACAATGCACTGAGAAGCAAGGAGCCAGCCCTCCTGCTCTAGGATGATCCCTCATTTATCTGTATGTTTCTATCATATGTCACTAACCCAGTGATCCATCTCCTTCCTTCCCCCTCCCGACCCCCAAAAGGTAAGGACAAGAAAGGACAAAGACACCTAACTCTGATTCCCAGTCATTCCTCTTTATCTTGCATGGTCCCCCTCCTAACCCCAGGATGTCTTCCCAGCCTGTACTGCAGGAACTTCCTTTATACCATACCTTTATCTCATCTACTCTTAAGTTTCTTTGGAAAACTGTTACTCCAGGCTTCTAGGTTTTGTTCTTTATAGATTCTCTGTGCTCCAATTTTCCAGATTTGATTTATATAGATAGGTAGATATCTATATATCCATATCTAGTTAACTATGTGTGTGTGTTTAAAAATTAGCTTGGTAGTTAGAGAAAATTCTTTCATTTCAAAACAATATAGATGTTACAACTCAGGAACATGTGTTTTGAGATTGTCTAACAATTGACCTTAAAAACTATTTTTTGAGGCCGGGCATGGTGGCTCATGCCTGTAAGTTTCAGCCTATGAAGTGGCTGGGGCTAGGGATCGCGGTTCAAGTCCCACCTGGGGCCTGTAGCGAGACCTAGTTCCAAAAAATAGCTGGGTGTGGTGGCGCATGCCTGTCATCCCAGCTACCTGGGAAGCTGAGGGGATTGCTTGAGTCTGTGGTACCCCGGCCAACGAGAGCCTGCGGTTCCACGGGCAAAAATAGCGAGACCTGGTCTCAAAAAACAAGCAAACAAACAAACAAAAACAAACCAAAAAAAAAACCACTATTTTTTGAATCAAAAGAAAATGAAATTTTTCTCTCCCCAAAATTGTCCTCATGGTATAGTCTTCACAAAGAAGCTGTGAATGAGGAGTTAGGGGAGAAATTGAGGTTGGAGACAAATTATGAATATCATTGTCTTGTTCTACTTTTGTGCTATTTTTCTTATTTGAATTTTTTATTGAATTAGAAAGTCAGAACCCTGATTTCTCCTTTGAGAGAGATGTACATAAAACTTTGATGATCGTTGCGTATTCTGACTTTTCCTAAATAGTGGGAGACAAAGCTGAGGCTAGGTCATTAACTAGGGCCCAGGCCCTCTCCTGGAGCTGGAAGTCTTTAAGAAAACCGGAACCTATAGGTCGTATTAATTCTTTTCAGCATACAGAACATGGACTAAACCATGAAAGTTGCTTTGAAGCTTCTTCTATTGTGCCTGCCTTGTATTTTAGAAAGACCCATATTCGGGAAATGCTTTTCTGCCTGGTGAAAGCTCCAGTGAGGATGAAGAGCCTTTAGCAGAGTTATCGAAGGAGGAATTATGCACGAAAATAAAAAACTTGAAACAAAAATTAACAAATACCCGGAAAGAAAACAGCCGACTTCGACAGTCTTTGGTCATGCTTCAAGGTAAATTTTGAGAAAATCAACATTTTTTTAGATGAAAAAGAAAATAAATAATGAATGAGTTGTCAAGAGTGAATAAAAGAATCAGAGTACCTTAGCTCAAAAGAATCAATGCTTATGTATCCTAATACAGAAGCACTCTATCAAGGTATCTGCTCAATTGCTTAGCATATCTCAGATTATCCCTACAAAATACCAAAAATTGTGTTTATTTAGTAATATTCAGTGGCTATTTATTGAGCATTTAATATAGATTACTCACTATGAGATCATAGAGTGAAAAGGCCAGTAAAACAAATGTGTAAAGGTGCTCATGATGTATTCATCTCATTCCCTTCTGCAAAAGAAAACACTAAAAGCATGGGTCTGTTGTGATCCATTTTGGAACCACTGGAATTAATGATTTTATGCACTCGATTTCAGTTTTGATGTTGGGAGGATTAGTTGGGAAAATGATAACATTCCACTATAGGTATATAGAAAACAAAGATCAGCCTGAGAAAATTTAAAAACATTTGTATGATGCTTTTTTGTAGGATTTTATATTGTGTTTAAATGCTTATTTTTCAAAAAGGATGTTTTCTGTTTGCAGCTTAGCACAAGGTACTATTTTGTATTACTGAAAATTTGGAATCATATGCTCTGTTTGGCAGCATCCTGTTGTAAAACAATAAGCATACAGAACACTTGAAAGTAAGTCCTTCTGGATACTATGTACAGAATGAATATGGTGGTACGGGGAAGAAAGTTAGGAAGAACACCTTGAAAGATACTGTAGTAATCCCAGCTAACACAAAACCAGGCAAGCCCAAAATGATGTTTATGGAAATGAAGGTGATGCTTCCACAATATTTTTGGGGGCAGAAATTATAAGGACTCAGAACATGTGACAAGCAAGGCTGACAGAGTAATCACTCACTAATTAAAGTAATGACTTTAAATTGAAACCTGTATAGTGTTACGCAGAAACAGCACAGAAGATGTTGATTCCTTTAACAAACCATTATTGCTTTTTTTTTTCAATTTTAAACATTTCATGTTTGTAACTGATTATTTTTAAAGATTTCAAAATTCTGTTCTGGAATTTAAAGTAAGATGAAAGACTTTTATAAAGCACAAATTGCTATTACTAATTAAAAATATTGACTGTGGAGTTTCAGACCTTGGTTTAAATCCCAACTCTGCTTACCAACTACAACTTTAGCCATGTCACTTTACCATGCCCTCATCCCTAGCTTGAATTTCCGTATTACAAAATGGGGGACTAATCAGGTGTGGTGGCACGCACCTGTAATTCCAGCTACCTGAGAGGCTGAGGCTAGGGATCACTTGAGTCTGCAGATTTGAGACAACCCTGGGCAACATAGCGAGACCTAGTCTCTAAAAAAAAAAAATGGGGGGACTATCTCTCATGTCTGACTCCTCTGAGGATGAAATTAGAGAATTAGAAGAAATATTTCAGCGTGCCTGATACCTTATAGGTGTATATTAATGATAATTGTTATGGTTATTTTCTCTGTTTTTATCAGCACCAAAAGTTCACACATAAACCACCCTCAAATAAAATTTTAGACAAAATTTTGATAAAACTTAGATGAGAAAACTCTAAATGAAAAAGTAGCCAGTCAGTTTTAATAGTATGTGAAAAGAATCACTCTGATCAGTGTCTTCTCCCACACTCCTGGATTTTATTTTCTGTTCTCTTTTCTTCTCTATGCCAACTTCCCACACCTCCTTCTGTATCCTCACTCTCAATTAATGACGTATCTTCCTACTTCATTGAGAAACTGGAGGGTATAATGAGACTTTCATGTCACTGCATATGTGTTGGTATGCGTTCCAACTGATCCTCTTCTCTAACCAAAGGCAGTAATTTCTATTTGTACATCAGCTCCCATCCTACTTTTGAAATCGGGTCAAAAGGGGCAGACGCCCAACACAGAACGGGTGAGGGACCAGGCAAAAGTCCAGCCCACAGACCGGGGCTGGACACAGCAGATGGACAACCAAGTGAACCAGTACAAGTAAGACCAGAAAAACAACCATAGAGACACGATGTCACCAGGCGCACTTCTACACTGTCCAGGCCAAAACCCGGGACTTTAATTTGGAGATATATTTAAGGAGAGCAACATACCCTCCCCTCATCAAGGGAGAGGAGAGGATGACCAAAGAGGGGATAATGGGCCCCACACCAAAACTGCAAAAGGAAGCAGAGGAGATAACCTTCAAAGGCCACTCGCAGAAGCCTGAACTCATGGACCCGGCACGGTGGCTCGTGCCTGTAAGCTTCAGCCTATGGAGCGGCCGGGGCTAGGGATCGTGGTTCAAGACCCGCCTGGGCCCCGTAGGGAGACCTAGTTCCAAACAATAGCTGAGCGTGGTGGCGCACACCTGTAATCCCGGCTACCTGGGAAGCTGAGGCTGGGGATTGCTTGAGTCTGTGGTACCCTGGGCAACGAGAGCCTGCGGTTCCACGGGCAAAAATAGCGAGACCTAGTCTCAAAGCCTGAACTCAGAGAAATTTCTTGACCAACACTGGCAGGAGGCAAGACCCCCAAAGCCCAACACCAGACCCATAAGGAAAAGCAGCAAAGTAAAGGAGAGGGGATTGGATTGGAGAGGAAGGCCTGCAGAAAGAAAACATGGACAGATCACAAACGAATATAACCTGGCCACCAAACACAATCTTAAGACTGAAAATCTAAGCAAGGGGCGCCGGGACCCAACAACGCAGTCCCTCACCCAGAGAAAAGACACTAACATAGGAAAGAGACTACTGGAGTCAGCACAGCTAAGAAACAATAAAGAGTGGGGTGTGAGAGAATGGAGGGAGCACCGGAGGGAGGAGAGAGGGGAAAATATATATATATAACAGAGAGGTTGTAACCCAAAGAACAAAATAAAATTGTTTATATTAAAAAAAAGGGGGGGGTAGACGTCGCCAGCCAACAAGCCACAGAGAAAAAAAGCAGCACCTTATAAAACCCTGCTTCTGCCATCCAACTTCTTACCAGATCCACATCTCCCATGCATACAGCAGTTGCCCAAGTCACAAAATTTGAACAACAGGGTCTTGTTAACAAGGGAAATTAATCAGGAAAACGAAAAATCCTTAATATCACAAGTGGCCAGTTATTTCAGCCCAAGTACTATTTAGTCCTAAAGTCCCAAATACGTCCAAAATGATGCCTCTCCAAACCTGCAGGCATCCTGCAGTGTCCAGTCCTTCTCCACCATCCTCTCTTTGCTTCTTCTCTTTCCACTGTTCTGAGCTGCTCCACTTCTCCAAGGCTTCAAACCTTTCCAACAGATGCTGATGCAAACTCATCTTTCCAAATATGCCACCTTACCGTGGCTCCCCTCGCTTTCTTTACCAGGCCCTCCTTTGACAGCGTCAGACCACGTTTACCGGGCCTTCCCTCAGCTGCCCCTGGTCACCCCCGGCCTGACATTCCAGTATCCGACTCCAGCTACTCTTCTGCCAGCACGCTCCCAACATGGCTCCCAACCAGCTCTCTCTTCCAGGGGGCTTCCCCTGGCCAGGCCACTGGACCTATCCTCTTAGTCCGCCATTTTCATCTCTTCCTTCCTCTCTCTCCTCACTCCTCCCTTTTTATATGCCTTTCTTCCCACTTCCCATTTTCTCTTCCAGGACTTTCAGACTCCACCCACCAGGGTATTTTGGTATCCATATAATGTTGAACTGCGTCACTACCTTGTACCATTTTGCCTAATCAAGAACATAGTTCCAGAGATTCTCCCTACTTTGTCTTGACACATCGTTTTCCTTCTCTAATGTGTCATTTGCATTAATCTCAGACATACTATTATTTCACCAATTTAAGAAGAAAAAAAAAAACTTTCAGGTCATTTACTTCTCCTCTCACCCCCCGTTTCTCTCTTCCTCTTCATAGGAAAACTTTTTAAATGACTTAAGTCTACATACTTTTGCTAATTAACTCCCCCTCCCAGTCTTTCTGGATCTCACTTCAGTTAAGCCCTTATCATTCCACTGTAGCTCCTTATGGGCAAGTAGCCTCCCTAAAATAGTTTGTTGGAGTTGTAATAACAAAGAACTACAAAGTGGGAACTTGAACAACAAATTCATTGTTTCATTGTGGCTCTCTGGAGCTTAGAATTGTCAACAGAACCACACCCTGTCAGAGGGTACTATTTAAACTCTCTCTCCTGGTCTGCAGGAAAAATATGTGGATCTTCACATAGTGCTCTCCCTGTGTCTACTCCTTTTTTTATAAGACCTACTCATTTTGCATTAAAAATCATTCTAATGATCTAAATTTAACTTAATTATATCTGTAAGTACCCTCTTTTCAAATAAGGTTACATTCTGAGGTACTGGGGGATAGGACTCAGATGTCTTAGGGGTGGTGGGAGGGAGTGGACAATTCAACACATTACATTCTTTGTACTCTTTGTGCAACTTTGTAACAGTCTTTCAACTGGCTGTTCCCTCAACCAGATAGTCAGTGGACTGCACTCTCCCTCAAATCCTCATTCCAAATTCATCCTTTCCCTGCCCTCCTCTCTACAACTGGAATGTCAGTCTCTCCCAACATTTTTTGTCCCCTTCCCTTGCTTTATTTGCTCTATGGTTCCCCTCCTTTCTCCCTCTTTCTCTCTCTATCCCCATATATATCCATACATAATCTAATATATATTTAATATTTTCTGCACTCCCACAAACTCAAATATGATGGAATGTAACTCTAAAATCACCAAGTAGTAAAACTGGCTTATTGACTGGAGTAACAGAAAGTCAGGAGCTGCCAACTCCCACTTTTATATTCATGCACGGGTTTATTCAGTCAACAAATATTTTATAAAGTCACTACATGTCTTTTACTACTTTTACTGGTTCTTCATTCAGAGTTATTTAGGAATATTACTGAGTGAAAGATTAAAAATATCAGCATACATTCTTGTTTTTGTGTTTGGCTTTGTGTCTGTGTTTGGCTTTGTGTCTACTAAGGAAAATGACAGATTACATATGCCATTCTAGCCTTTCAAAATGACAAAATGTCTGTGTGTGTGTTGGCATTTGAATAATATCTCATGGACCACAGGTGATAAGATATGAAAAGAAATAAGTGATGCATATATATTCTATAAAAGGGCATTAGGTTGTATAAATTTATATAAAATGAGTGTACACTGAGGGAAAGCAAAGCATCACCAAAAGAGCTTTTATTTAAAATGCATAAAGTACAGGAACAACAAAAATTCCAGATTAGACAACAGATAAAAGATGTCTATAAAATTCTAGAAGCTGAAAAATGTATTAATGAGGGTTCATATACTAGTGGTGCCTCCAGAGGGGGAAAATGGAAAAATGAATTGAGTGGCGACTAACTTAATCTAGAGAAAACTAAAAGGTGGTACCTATAATGGTGATTGGGAGATGATACACCCAGGCCCTGAGTTATAGTGATTGAATTTAGAATATTTTTACTGTGAAGTAGTACAAAAGTAATGCATAGTCCCTGACAAAGCTCACTTTTGAATTTTGATCCCTTCCTAGAGTAATGGATACACAGTAACATACTGTCTTCTGATGGTGGGCAGCAGCAGTGATCTCCAGCCCTGTGGCTCCCAGATCATAAGGGAATCCAGTCAATACTCTGCAAACTGTTTTTTTACTTTCAGTGCAAAAGGGAATCCAGTCAATACTCTGCAAACTGTTTTTTTACTTTCAGTGCAGTATTCAACAAAATACATGCGCTATTCAACACTCTCTTATAAAATAATCTTTGCGTTGGATGGCTTTACCCAGCTATAGGCTCATGTAGGTGTTTGGAGCACATTTAAAGCAGCTAAGTTAAGCTATGATATTCATAGACTACATGCGTTAAATTATAGCCCCATCATAAATTGAGGAATTATCTGTAGCGGTAGAAAATTAAAAAGAAATAAGCCAAATTATTGAATCACAGAGCTGCAAAAAGTTCAGGAATTGCACCTGTGAATGGAATTATAGCAGTGTGAGTGCTGTAAAAATGGCAGTCATTGAAAAACCTACCAAAAGACCTTCTTGGATCACAAAGTTACAAACACACTCTTGTAGCAACTTGCAACATCATGTTGTAAGACTCTGCAGCTAGCACTTTTCATCACAACAGAAAAGGGAGGCTTTCTCTGAGGAAAAATTGAACCAAAGCTCTGAATTCAGAGAAACTGGGCAGAGCCGAGGGGAGGAGTATGATTATTTATGGAACCCCACTAACATAGAAAACAGATCAAAACAAAGGGAAAAATAAACTCAGAGGAAACAGAAGCAAAGCAGGAGCAGAAGAAAGCTCTATGGAAGAAGACCAAGGACTATTTAAAGAACAAGGAGGCGTGAACTAGACATTCACAACAATGTCAAGAATCTAAAGTTATGGAAATCTTGCTGTTATTAGAGCAAGAAGAAAAATAAAATAGTAAAGATTTGGAAAGTGAATAGAGATGGTCAGCTATCTCAAGACAAGAGCTTAAAAGAAAGACCTAAGAATGAAATTCATTATAGTAATAGTAGAAATAATAGTAATATCATCGGAGAAATGGAAATCAAAGTCACAATAAAATACTACCTCACACCTGTGAGAAAGAACCATATCAAAAGACCAGAAACAACAAGTGTTGACAAGGTTGTACAGGAAATAGAACCAGAATACCTTACTGTTGGGAATGTAGACTGGCCTAGCTACCATGAAAAACAGTCTGGAGGTTTCTCAAAATATTAAAAATAGGTCTGCCATTTGACTCAACAACTCCATTCCTAGGTATCTAGCCAAAAATTACACAAACACAGATTCAAAGGAAAATATGCACTCTTACATCCATTGCAGCATTGTTTACATAGCCAATTATGGAAACTACAGTAGGTAGGTGTCCAGTGACACAGTGAGTTTAGATGTGATAATATTTATACAATGGAACACTATTCAGTTTTATAGAAAAGATGAAATTTTGCTAATTGTAACACTATGGATGGAACTGGAGGAAATTATGATAAACAAGTCATGAGAAAGACATCCCATTTATAATTACACCCCCAAAATGAAATATTTGTTAATAAAATTAACAAAGGATGAAGAACCTATACACCAACGACTATAAGAAATGATCAAAGGAAATAAAAGAAGGCACAAGGAAATGGAAAGATACCTATCATGTGTTCATGGATTAGAGAAATAAGCATTGTGGAAATGACCATATCATCAAATGTTGGCTCTTTTTTTTTTTTTTTTTTTTGCTAATTGGGTTGACCTCCCAGGTTATTCAACCTCTCACTGATTAATTGTCCTCATCTAGAAATTAGGGGCAATGAGACCTATTTTGGGGAATTACAAATGAGGATTAGTAAAATGAACATCATGGTGTCCAAGTAGTGTCTGGCATAGAGTAAAAATGAAATAATTTCATGTTATTAAATGCTCAATAAATAATACTAGTTGGATATGCATTGAGCACATGAGAAGAGTTTAATGCATTTTATTTGAAATAATTATGGATTTTTTTTCTCCCTCTCCCTCCTAATTATAGATTCTTTAGTTGATTTTTCTTTAATAGATATTTCTATTAATATAGTTATTAGTATATTCACTTGGATGTGTCTTCAATATGACTGACTTTCAACTTTCAAATAAAATTTTATTCTAAAGATACTAGTTCAGTGATTCACTTGAGAAAAGTATGGAAAAATTTCAGTTTCTTTGCCTCTCCAGCAGATAGTATTCTCAACCATAGAGTGAGAAATTGAATTAGTTAGGGTTCAAGGTATCTTCCAACTCCAACAAAATGTTGTTTGTCCTTAGGAAACAAACTAGATATAACAACAGAGAAGACCATTTTACATGGAGGCATGAAACCTTTGAATGTGTAAGTTTCCATAAAAAAAAAAGGGAACAAAAAGAACTTTCAATAAATTCACCTTTAATATGTGGAAACATAGCTTTGAAATAAGGCAGTGTATTTTTACTAATTTTGCAAAGGTTGTAGAACTTTTATTTTATTCTGTGAGAAATGTTACTTAAGCTGAATTACTGTGAACATTTGGAAGGTGATAATAGAATCAATAATGTTTCCAAACAGAGAATGAACACCTTCAAATAGTACTAGCAATCACGGCAACGAATCAACTTTGAAAAACCTTCAAATTAGTTAAAGAAGTAATATATATATATATATGTGTGTGTGCATATATATATTTAGATGTAATTAACAGTTTTAAATTGATTTACTAAGCAAATATTAAATTATTTAATAATAAAAGTAATATGTTCCACTCTTCTCACTATGTTTATTTTTCAAAGACAACAAATGTTAACAACTTGCTTCACATATTTCTAAGCATAAACACACAGTTAAAAATATGCGTTTGCTCCTGTTATTAAAAACATTTGTAAATTTTTACTTCTTGCCATTTTAGTGTTACCACAAGCAGTCACCCAGTTCGAAGAATTGGTTGGGATGGCAGAGGCCCTTCTTAAGGGTGGAGGAACCATGTCAACATCTGCATCCACCCTCTGGAGATCAACAAACAACTCCTCACCAGATTCATTTGCCTCAACATGCAGCAATTCTAATTCCAATTCCAGTTCACCCATTTCCCTGAAAGCTGAAGAAGAGCATCATACTGATGAGAAACAGGTCCGTTGGGATTCCCTGGGATACAGTTAAAATACAAAACTAAAATAATAGTACTTTAGGGATAAATTTGGGGAACTACAGTTCACAAGTATAACATTCCAATTGCCTAACGTGACTTTTTTTTACAGCAAATTGAATATTTAACCAACATCAAACTTCCCATCTAAAGATACCTAACTTCAATATTACCTACAAAGTTATTCTTGACATATAACACACCATATCCATAGGTCTCAAGGATTAGAATGTGCTATCCATAGGTTCCCAGGATTAAGCTGTTTTTCTGCCAACCACATCAGTAGAAGTGTTGAGAAAGGAACTAATCCTAAAGAACCAAATCCAGATTACAGGACAAGCATTTATATATACTCTGGAACAAATGTGCCTCATTACTATGGAGAGTTATCTCAATGATAACATATGACTGTCACCCCTGAAATGTAAAATATATATTCAAAGCATAATGCATCACCTTAAAGAATATTGATTTTATTTTCTGATGTTTTAACCCAGTAACATATTTCTCCAGATATTATTTCTTTTCTTTTTACCAATTTCGATTTTTATTTTTTAGTTCAAGATTGAAAAATGGCAGATCGCCCGCTGTAACAAGAGCAAGCCTCAGAAGTTTATTAATGATTTAATGCAAGTACTCTACACAAATGAATACATGGCCACACACAGCCTGACGGGAGCAAAATCCTCTACTTCAAGAGACAAGGCTGTAAAACCAGCTATGAATCAGAATGAAGTTCAAGAAATTATAGGTGATAATCTGATTGCATTATACTGTCACATGAATTTGAAATTATTTAGCACTCAAAGTTAAATTGTTCTTTTGTGGTTGTTTTTTTCCAAATTTATTTTTCCATGAAATAAAAATTTTGCAATAGTTCAAGTTCATACTAAATATGAAAAATTTTGTAAAAAATTTTACATTAACAATGGCTATTTTAAAAGTAACTTTTATATCATGAAAAGTATCAATTCTAGCCAGGGTAGTGGCATGAGCCTGAAATCCCAGCTACCTGAGAGTCTGAGAATTAAATAGAAGAATTAAATAGAAGTTAATCTGATTATCTTATTTATAATAATCTTCTTAAATATAATCAACTAGAGTATCATATTCTTTTATAAATAGTCAACAATATTTTGGGATCACTGAATATGAGATCTCTGTATTTTAATAATATAGCATTTCTTAGTTGGAAAAGTTGTTTCAACTGATGCTGGGAATGGAAAAAGAAAACTGAACATTTTGAAACAAGGGGCTTACAGTTCAGATCAAGTAGCAAAGTGAAAGTTGAGTGGTGCCAAAGGAAAGCAAATTTATCTGTCTTCTCAGTTATAATATGGGCCTTTATCTCTTGCTTTCCTTTGAAAAACTTGACTCAATAGTCATCTTTTAAAATATCTCATGGGTGTTTGGGCTGCATTTGTAAAACAGAGACAGAATTTTAAAGTAGATTGCTTTATTTTTTCTCGGTTGATTTGTTAAGAAATGAAGGCCTCATAAAGTGGGATTTTTTTGTGTGTGTTATTGTTGTTTTTTAACAGGAGTCACAAAACAGATATTTCCCACCACAGATGATGTTTCAATTAGAAGGATGATAGGGCAAAAGCTAAATAACTGTACCAAGAAGCCAAATCTAAGTAAAAATCCTAACTCTCAGGATATTAAATAGCTCCTTTCGGTAAGTCTTTTAAATCTTCACAATAATTTCAACACTTTTTACCTGTGGAACAGTGTTTTATATGACATTCATATTCTAGAGAATACTAGTGACCTGTGAAATGCTAGTAGGTATTCCATGGAGTGAAGCCGGGGACAGAGAAGATGATTTATATATGGGCAGTATAGAACAGAGTCCAGTTACACAAATTTTCCTTTCCTAGAAACTCTCAGATATTTTGATATCCTTCAGTATGCCCATGTACACCAGAAATCTCTAAAAGGGAAGATGGTATATGTGGTGCTTTCCAAATATGTGTTACTGACAAAAATTTTTATTTTTCTTTAAAGAACATATATTAACTTGTGGGTGGTGTAGAAAGTTGCCCAAAAGAAGTGTTTCTCTGGAAACTCTGGTTTTACTGGTGTATTGGGGCCAGCCTCCCCAGTTAGGCTTCTTATTGCCTTTAAATGTTTAAATCACTTGTTATATTTTTTAACCGAAGATGTTTGCATTATATTAAGAAAAAACAATAACTTGTTTTTAGTGAATTCTGAAGGAAACTTTATAATCACTTTATAATCAAGCTCTGACCTGGGCAAAACAGTGAAGTAGAATTTTGTGTTTGTTTTAGCAACCCAGTGTCTGGCTATTTCACTTGTGCTCACTATTCCTTTCCATTATTTATATGAAAAGTATAGGTATTGTGTTATTAATATTTTAATTGTTAGTAGAGGAAAGAAAGGTACACATCAGGGCAAGTCCAATACAAGTATTCCTCTTATCTACCTTTTCCATTTCTCTACTTCTCTCTTTGACTTCCACTTACCTGTTTCCCACCTATTTCTAGCCACTTTTGAGACAATGTGTATTTTCTTTTGAATTTCTCAAATTGGATGTGGAATTCTGGGTAATGCAGTAATTCCCCACACCTATCCTCTGTCTGTTGCCAACTATTGCCATCATCCTTTTTCAGGTCTTTTACTGATTTGCTATCCAACTAAAACCAGCCTTGTCATTGAGATGCAGTAAAAGTCTTCTTTTTAAAATAACAAAGCCCAAAAGATACTTATAAAAGCTACAGGGGAGTCTTTCCCTTGGCACATACATATTGGTAGACTGACTTGAAGATTTATTATAAAACATAAAGATAGTTGTTTTTTCTTCCCAAATCATTAAATTTTTAGTAAATTGTGAATCTCACAAATTTCCAGTTCGAAGTTTATTGCTTAAATTAACTCTTAATACTCTTCATTTTGAGGCCGGGCACGGTGGCTCATGCCTGTAAGCTTCAGCCTGTGAAGCAGCCGGGCCTAGGGATTACGGTTTGAGTCCCACCTGGGGCCCGTTTGTAGCGAGACCTAGTTCCAAAAAAAAATAGCTGGGCGTGGTGGCGCGTGCCTGTGAACCCAGCTACCTGGGAAGCTAAGGTTGGGGATTGCTTGAGTCTGTGGTACCCCGGGCAACGTGAGCCTGCGGTAAAAAGAAAAAAAAAAAAAAACACCTCCTCATTTTGACTTGAGACTACCCAGTTTTCCTGATGTATAATGGCCATATTCCCTTTCTGACTGCTGGATAATCAGACCTCCAAGTCATAGGGCTATCTTTTGGAACACATCGTTCTATTTCAGAACTCTGCAAAGCATTTTAATATTCTAACTTCTGCCTTCTCAATTTCTTCAACTGTATAGGACTCATCTCTGATTGTTAATCAGGGGAGTTTTGAATAAATTAAAGTTAAAAGGCTTTTATTTCCATTTTGCTTGTACTTATCAGTGGTAGTCTTATTAAATCATCTGGCCATGACATTAATTAAAATTGAAAAAAGGAACAAACCTTTTGCTGTGGACACAGTATCTTTTAGCCTTCTGGCCCTTAGCCTTGCTTTGTAATGCAAAGCTGCCTGAATAAAAATGCATATATTTTGAATCGGAAGTGAAGATTAACATTAGATTGAGAGTTTATTCTTAGTAGATATCTTTCATTTGTAATATACCTAAATCCAATTTATTTCAAAATGATTGAGAAATTATTCTGGGTCACACAAAACCAAATTTAGCAGTGAGATAAATTTGTCAGTTTTAGCACCATCTAGTGGAATGCTGCTGTTTTTCTCTTCTGAGCTACTGAACTAAACAGGAACACAAAGTTGATTTACATGAGTTCAGGATAGTCACTCACAACCTCACCAGACCGCCAAAAATACCCTTTTTTTAATCACTTCTCAGCCTTTGACTAAGATCAAGTGAAAATTAACTTTTATCACATTACTACTAGCAAGGGAATAAATACTTCACAGTCATGCAGGGTTCTACACATTAGTGTGCAGCCAAGAAGTCTAACTATCCCTACCAGTGGGCTCTGGGGAAGCCTATCCCCTCCACCCAGTGCTGACCTCACGGCTTGGATTCGAAGGAGCAATTATTTCCCAGGTAAGACTCAATCCTGTGATGATTGAAGCTAAATTTCATCTTTCCTTCCTTTTCGTCTATTTGTTTTTATTCCTGTGACTGCCCTCGAAATGCCTGCAGCTCACAATCTGCCAAGACCTCGAAGTGCCAATCTTCCTGGCATTTCTCCATTTTACTTTTTTATAGGAGCTTAAAAAGTTTTATTTATATGAATTACACAATATTAGACGATATCACCTCTATAACATTCCACTGAGGAGTAAAACGGCTTTCTGAAATTTCAAAACTTTGGCAGTATAATCTGTAATACTATCCATGCCTGTATTATAATTTAGATTGTCTAACAGTGGTGCTCAAATGCTGTGGGAGGGGGGTTTTCTCTTTCCGGTACCCGCAGAGGATGTTTTGCGATGTCTAAAGACGTTAAGGTTGTCCCAACTGGGGGGTAATACTGGCATCTAATGGCCAGAAGAAAGAATTGCCACTAACCTTTGCACAGTGCAGCGGACAGCCAGCTTCCTACAAGGGATTACCCAACCCCAAATATAAATTGTTCAGAAGCTCTGTTCTAATATGATGCCTTTATTTTTGAGACATGAAACCAAAGACTAGAGGTTAACTGAATTGCCAGGATTATATGACTAATAAACACTAACATATCCTTGTTTACATTTCTTATTATGCTAGTCATAGTTTCTTCAGAGAAAAAAGAGCTAGTAGAATGTATGTAGAGTTTAAGGAATTCACATACACAGTTGCAGGGACCATCAAGTCTGAATTTGTCAGACAGATCCACAGACTGACCACCCAGGGAATAGTGGACATTGCAGTCTATGTTTAAAAGAAACAAGTGGTCCTCTTTTGCCTGGGGGTTTCAGCCTTTACTCTTAAGGTCTACAGTGGATTAAATGAAAAACACACTCATTATGGAGGATAAACTGCACTACTGAAAATCTACTGATTTAAAAATTAATCTCATCTACAAATACATTCACAGAAACATCTAGATTGGTGTTTGATGAACAGCTGAGTACCATAGCCTAATCTAGATGACACACAAAATTGAATGTTTCAGGGTGGAAAAGTGTGATTTTAAAGCCCACTCCACCTATTAATAATGTATATAGTATTTGGAAAGTCACTTAACCTCTCTGAACTTGAACTTAAACAGGGAGGTTAATATTAACTATACCAAAATGGGTTCAGGATTTGTGGAACGTAATAGAATTTGGAATATCCTCTTTAAGAAATGAAAGCAACTCATGCACATATTAATTTAGAAAATAAATCACCAACATGCTGATTATAATTAGAGGAGAAATTGTGACTAAGTTGAAATGAAAAGAAAAAGACAAGAAATTTTAATAGATTGTGGTAGATCTCGTTGTGGCAAATTTTATGAAAATTTTTTAATATTGCTTAGTCCCTCTGTTTTGGAAAGAACATTTGTAAGTTAGTTTTATTAGCTTAACAGTGATTCTGCCCTTTATCTAGCTCATGTGTCTCTGGGTATTGAAAGAGGTAAATCAGATTTGGAACTCACCTGTTATTTAAATGATCAATACATTTTATTGAAGAATGACACAATTGTTGATAATGTTTTAAAACAGTTGATAGATATATGAGGATGATTGATTTTACTTTGTGTTTAAATTTTATGCCAATTTTAGTCGATCAAGATAAAAATTAATGTTACATATTCTGATTGTTATCTATGCTGGAATTTCTCTGAATAGATAATAATTCCTGTTGCATCAACAGAAATAGTTCTTATTAACAATTTTTAAACAAAACTCTATAGTAGACACAAAATATATAACTCACAACTTTCAAAAATGCTATAAATATTTATACTTATACATTTATTTAACCAGTACATTTATTTAACACATGAACATAAATTTGCTCTGTTTTTTGAAATATGCTTTTTCTAGATAACATAGGTACCTGAAACAAAGTACCCGCCCTTCAGTACTAACATTGGATTTTGTTGGAGAGTCTGCAACCTCACTGGCTGTGAGCAGAGAGACGATGGCAGGCTGCGAGACACCCATGACAGCGCTGGGTTCCTCTGCTGGAAAAACAAACTTGCTGAAGAAACTGCATGTCAATTCCACCCTAAATTCCAGTCAAATAAGCATGCAGAATGATTTCTTTGGAAATATGCATTTCCCCACCAAAACTCTTTTCTGCACAACTATCTTAACGGATTAGTCAATGCTTTCCTCATAGAAACAAAGACATTAACCCCTAAGATCCATCATTGTGCTAAGGAATTACTAAACATTTATTGTATCTGTAACTCCCCATTTTAATTTTTGAATTTTCAGAATAAGAAAACATTTGGGAAAGTAAGCAGTGAAAGTATCACTGTTCACAAACATAAGAGCAGCAAAGTCAGCTTGAAATCTGATAATCACACCTTACCAAGTAATAATGTTTTAGCAATAAAATTAGATTATTCTGGCATCTAAAAATGGATAAAGTAGGACTGTGAAAGAAATGAGAGCGGCAAGACACTTTCATTTTAGTATTGAACTATTCTGCCAAGCTCCTGAAAAATTATAAACCTGACTTTTTGTGATTTTCAAAACAATGCATCAACTTTTAGAAAAAAATCTGTTTTTTTCATACTTTTGTTTCATTGTTAAAACTATATTAAACATGATATGTATTATAAAACATCAATAGTATCAGAGACTCCTATGACATTCTATGTTTTGGTTGGTTATATAGTTACACTGCTTCATTCTAGTTCTTAGCTAATTTCTATTCATTCTATTTTCTGAAATATACTTTTTATAGATACCTAAAACAAAATACCTTCAGTTCAAAGTCTAACATTGGATATTGTGTCAGAAGAAAAAAAAATAAAAGAATTGAAAATAAAATTTGGGTTTGATAAAACATACAAAACTAAAAATGCCATTTGTAAATGAGTGAAAATAAAATATTCTTCATCATGAGACTTGTCTGATTTCAGAGCGTCACACATAGGTACTCTGCAGTGCCGCACCTTGCTTCTTTAGCATCTAAGGACATATTTAAAGTTGGGAGAGAGGACTCATATAATACAAAGTTCAGCTCTGTGAACGCAGGGAGTAGTCCATAAGTGTTGCTTGGTAATCATGTTGTTGTACAAAGTAAATATTCTTAAGGAAATACTTTATGTTAATATTTATTACTCTTCCTTAAATATAAATAAATCCCATCAAAATCATAAAAGGCATTTATTTGTTTCTTTACTAATGTTACAATTCAGGTGAGAAAATCTTTTTTAGGCTAATTTAAGCCACACATTGACGCATTATCATTCTTATTTGGTTGTGTGTATCTGGCTTGTCTTATGAAGAGCCATGCTAGATAGCATATATATATATACAATGTCCAAAGACAGTCTTATATTATTTAGGTTATATTATTATATTAGTTTAGGTTATATTATTTCTTTTTTAAAAGCTATTTGATAGTGCTTGCCTACTAAATATAAGTAAAATTGCCTTTGCAAAACATAACTATATTATTCAACTGGAACTCATATCATCCTTCCTTAAAGTATTTTGAGATATGCTGATATTTTTATAGAAAATAGAATATATTTATATCCAATTTATATATTAGCTCTAAATTACAAATTAAGAAAACTAATGAAATTTAACATTGACTGTCCAAAAGATAACTGATATACAAGCAACTGTGTATATATACATATATATGCATATATTATGTATTAAAAAATCTAAGAATTTAGAATATGATTTAAACTAAAACTATTAATAAGGACAGAAAGGGAGGTTTATTCACTGATACTCAACTGATGAATGAAAATAAATATATTCCCACTTCAAACCATCAATAAAGAAAACTGCATTATTAATAAAAAGTAAATTTTGAACTCTGATGAAAAGAAAATATGAATATTTTTATATTCTCTGAAGAGGAAGGACTTCAAAGTTGAAAATTAGTGCAGGAAAAATACAAAACAAAAAATATCAATATATTAGTCCCTGACTGAGTACTCCGTAGTTGTCCTATATACAGACGGTCATGTCATTAAGATTTTATCTTGTGGTGGAATATATGCTTAGCATTTCCGTGTGTTTTATGATAACACTCTTCTTAAGAATGTTTTTCATGCATTTATCAATTTTGCAGTTTTTTCACATATTTTTCTTATAAAATCTTTTGCTGAAACCTCTCCTGCTGTGCCACAGCCTTTCCTGAACACTTTCTTCTAAAGACATGGCTTTTCCTGGATCAGCTATTGGCATGGCAAGTGGGTTCTGAATAACAGGAGCAGTCAGTCCTTCCAGACTTCAAACCTTTCAAAGCACTGCTTCTGACCAGTAAAGCTCCTTGAGAAAGCTTTTGTGTAGCGCCACTCTCTCTCGTTAACTGAGCTAAGATGAGCCTAGGTTTCCTGTCACCAGCACCGCATGCCCAGACCCCTTGCCACCAACAGCAAAGTCCTTGTGTTTTTGCTGACTCTTGCTGAGATCTGCTAGGAGTCTGCTAGATACTCTCTGTGCCCTTTCTCCCTGCATCCAACCTGGTGATTTCTGATGAAGGTCAGCACCTCACCCCTCAGTTGTTAGATTTTTATGTGATAGATTTTTGGATGAGTTTCTCCTTTCTAAGAGATAGGCTTTTGCTGTGCTTTCTGAATCTGCCACTCATGGGATGCCCTGACATTCTCCTTACACTAATTTTTCTTTTGGCCAAATTTGACATTTTAGCAACTTAAAATTCTTGAATCACTCTGATTTTATCAACAACCTATTTTGCTAAAAATATAGGGCAAGATGTTTTATTGTTGCTTTTATTTCTTGTTTTACTTGATTTCTCATGTATAAAGTATATAAAATAAGAATGTACATTGCGTATTTTGTAAATAATATCTTCATGGTACCTTAATTCTCAGAATTATATATGGGATTTATTTTATAAATAAATCCACATGTTTATATAATATATAAGCACATTTGTTTATATAATATATAAGTACAACACATGTTTATATAATATATAAGTACATTTAAAAAGTAATGCTAGTATATAATATATATAGTATTACATTAAATAGCATTACACAAATTTTCAGTGTCCCAAATGATCCCAGTTGTAATAATTCCAATGATGACAATGGAGATAATACATCTCTTTAACTCTCTCCATCTAAGCTATTTCCTGTATTTTTGTCCTTCAGTGTTTATTTATTTTTATTCCTTTTTAGCAAAAATGAGAAAAGTGAACTCTCAGTATTCCTTCTTTTTCAGAAATTTCCTATTTTCACTATACTCATAAATTTATTCCCATATATCATTTTAAACCCTTTTTTTAACATTCCACTCTTTAGCCAGGCATGGTGGCTCGTGCCTGTAAGCTTCAACCTATAAAGCGGCCAGGGCTAGGGATCATGGTTCGAGTCCTGCCTGGGGCCCGTAGCAAGACCTAGTTCCAAAAAAATAGCTGGGCGTGGTGGCACGCGCCTGTAATCCTAGCTACCTGGGAAACTAAGGCTGGGGATGGCTTGAGTCTGTGGTACCCCGGGCAACCAGAGCCTGCGGTTCCACGGGCAAAAATAGCAAGACCTAGTCTCCAAAAAAAAACCAAACAAACAAACAAAAAAAACATTCCACCCTTTAAAAAAGTCCTGATAAAGTCATTCTCTACTCCAGAGAGAGAATTTATCACTTTTTAAGCTGCCTCTTCTTATTTGAGAGTAGGGTCAGCATTTTATTATAGTTTATCTGTTCTTCAATAAGCAATTATACTTTTTTATATTGCTCAAACACGATTCTTACTATTTTAATGCTCAATTATTTTAGTTTTATTGCACTAAAATGGAATATATTTATACAAATGCTTAATGAGGAACCCATTTTTTTTTAAGCATCTACTTTATTCTTTCTTTTATTTTTCCAGGCAACAAAAATTCTCCAAATCATGATAGTTTTGCCATTTCATTTTAATATTTTTTGTTATTTTACCTTTCTTTATTGCATTACTTTTAATTCCCAAAACAAAGTTAAATAATAGCAGTTATAGTAACCATTTTCATTTTATCCCTCACTTGGTCTCTGTCAATATGATGTGTGATAGATATCTTTTTCATTGTAGTTTAATTTGCATTTTTCTACTTATGATTATTTAAGGGGGTATTTATTTTACCTCTTTTGTATATACTATATTCATATCTTTTCCCACAGACTTATTTAAAATCCTGTGTTGTTTAAAAAACCTAGAAGGAATCATGGATTTTATTTCACCATTATGCAGCTATGAAAATTAACACAGAAGAAGATAACTGTCCAGGTTTCCTTGCATAAGTCACATAAGATCAACAGACTTACTATTTCTCAAAAAGTGTAATGTATTTATAAAGGAAAACAAAAATGTGGGAAGAGGTCAAAGAAGGGAATGAGAAGTTACAGTTCATGAGCCCCCTTAAATATCTTAACTCATAAGCTACCCATGGTAAACTCGGAGCCCAGGTAAAAGTCTCAGGAAATAATTCCCCATTAGTCCAGCAGAAATATATCCCCATGGTAAAAGTAAATTTAAAATTCTTCTTTGAATGCTGCATCTATCAGCAAACTAAACAGTCTTTCTAGTCTAAACATTTCCTTGTGTCACAAAATACCCACTAAAAGCACTTGTTTCACACACTTAACTAAAAATTCCTCCCTCACTATTCCAAACCCAATTTTCCTGTGGAGTAATCTCTCTCCTTAGCTGCAATAAATTACATATACTTGGTGTGTTGTAGTATAACAGTCCACTGATGGTCTTCTTATTTCAGCAACAGAAAATAATTGCTTTGCAAATAATCATGAGGTCAGTTTCACACTGACTTCTGAGCTCTGAACTTTTGAGCTCCTTGGTCCTAAATTTATTTTTTATTGCTATGATTAATAACAAAAATTTGTATTCTAATCATATACACTATTTTCTTTGATTAAAACTGGCTCATATCTTTGTCTCATATTCAATGTTTCTTTGTTTTCCTATTTTAAAGTTGTTTGTCTCCAAAAGAAGTCTACAAGGAGAGGGCAGGCATAGGTCTGGAAGGCCCCCTTTCAGGTTAGTCCTGAGGACTAAGGAATAGAAAATCTCATTAGAATGTAATCCTTCATACAAACTTTGTCTTAGATCACTTTTAAAACCTTGTAAGAGCACTTTCTAGTCTTTCGTGTATGTGTGTTCCTAAAATCTGTCTTTATTTTTTTCAAATTGATGAACTAGAGCTGCAGGTTTTCATGAAAGCATTTGTAATATCTAGTCATTCCTTATGATGTGGAAACAAAGGCCAAAAACAGCACTTCACCATTTTCCACTCTCAAGGAATTATCTCTGCACTGTACTCCACCCATCACTTCTGAATCACTCCTGCCCTTACTCAGACTGTCTTTACAAATGATATGATTTCAGCAAGAACAACTGAAACTACAGTGGCATTTTGGAGCAACCTTAGGATTGTCTTTTCTACTGGGGGACACTGAGGAAACCTGGGCCCTAGGTCTCTACCCTCTCTCCTCCTATAGCTGTGGAAGGAGGGACAGCAGTTCACTCCCTAGGTGTGTCTGGTGGGAGGTGGGGATTCTGTTCTGGCTCACTCCCATCTCAGTCTGCCCTCATTAGGAACAAGAAAACAGCAATCCAGCTGCAAAAGTACCGGAGGATTGAGAAATAAATAAAGACCCTGGACACACACCCATCACCTGGCCAAAAAGACCATGGTCAGAGCCAGGAGAAACAAGACTGTGAGACCTACCAGAGTAAAGATATGTCACAGAGTAACACCTACAACATTTCCAGTGCTGGGAGCTAACCTCCCAGTCAGATAAATTTTCAATGTGAGCTAGGAGCCCCCCTAAGAGGGAGGAAAGTCACAGAGAGGTGGCAGCAGCCCCATAGTGAACTAGGAACCTGAGAGAGATGAGTCAGACCAAACATCTGCTGAGATCTGCCCCCACTGGGGAACTTCCCTGTTGCCTGTGGCTGGGAAATGGGCTCACAATGCCAGACACCGGAACTCCAAGGCTAAGAAACAGCACAATGGGACAGACATCAGAATGAATGGAAGAGACAGTTAATAAGAACAAGGAGGTACTGATACCAGTTAATGGAAGGATCTGGGGGTAAGGGGGAAGGGAGGGAGGGAGGCAGGAAGGGAGTTTCCTCTACCACATGAAATGCCACAATGAAGAAACCTGGGGAGCCTCTCAACACACCTATCTTGCAGAAGGTCTCTGACACATCCAGACAGACCACCTGTCCCTAGGTTATTACTGGAGATTTAGACAACTCAGTCTGCAGAATCCCAGAAACATGGAGCTACACCCAGGAGAAGTATATTACCCTAGAAAGAAAATGAGGAGACCAGTGGGCTACTTGTCGACCAACAATTGGCAGTGAGAGAGGAGCTGAAGTGACCAGCACAGGGGACTAAGGGAAGGGGAGAGGGGTAGACCACACCTACAGGGAGCAATAACTTTACAAGTATGACAGATCTATGCAAACAATAAAGAACTAATTTTTTTTTTTAAAGTGACTATAGATGTGGTGGCATGTGCCTGTAATCCCAGTTACTTGGGAGGCTGAGGCTGGGGTTCACTTGAGTCCACAGGTCCAAGACAATCCTAGGCAGCATAGCGAGACCTAGTCTCTTAAAAAAAAAAAAGTGACTTAGAACAACAAGGTGACAAATTACCTAACTAAATAAGGGTCAACCTTCTTTGATTAGTATGAGAAAGAATCAGAGTATAGTTCTAAGAATAAAATTGTTTCCCAAAAGATTCCACAGCTAATGCTAATGAAAAAATGTGGAAAAACAGTCCCTCCCTGCTCCTAACCATATCCATGGTTTCACTTTTCTTTATTCTTTTTTTTTTTTTTTTGAGACTAGGTCTCGCTATTTTTGCCCGTGGAACCGCAGGCTCTCGTTGCCCGGGGTACTACAGACTCAAGCCATCCCCAGTCTCAGCTTCCCAGGTAGCTGGGATTACAGGCGCGCACCACCACGCCCAGCTTTATTTTTGGAACTAGGTCTCTCTACGGACTTGAACCGCAATTCCTAGCCCCGGCCACTTCGTAGCCTGAAGCTTACAAGCACGAGCCACCGTGCCCGGCACTTTTCTTTATTCTGCTTATACTCACAGTCAACCGCTGCATAGAAACATTACAGAGAGTAAAAGTCTTTTAACAACAGCGTAAAATTGTAGGTGGCAATGCCTTCACTTTAGGTGTGTTGCATGCAGAAGTCTCTTTTATCCTTGTCAAGCAAGTGATAAGCTTCTCTCCTTTCATGCAACACTAGAGTAAAATATTTTGAGAATCAGAGAGATTACATTTGCATAACTTTTATTATAGCAATAAAGTCATTTATTTTATTACTAGTTACTGCTGTTAATATGTTACTGTCCCTAACTTATAAGTTAAACTTTATATGTATATAGGAAAAAAAACATGATACATGCAGTATAATTTGGGAATTCCCTATTCATTGTTTTTATTCTTTTTCTATTCCATTATTCAACCTTCATTCTGTTTATGTGCCATTAACCATTCCAGGACACAAAGGTCATCTTTATCACTGGACTTGTATTGGTGAATATAAAATTACAATTATCACTTAAATTTTGGTGGGCTGGGTACACACCTTTAATCCCAGCCTTGGGAGACTGAGGATAGGAATCGCTTGAGTCCACAGGTTCTAGACTACCCCAGGCACCATACCGAGACCTAGTCTCAAAAAATAGCCGGACGTGGTGGCACATGCCTGTAATCCCAGCCTTGGGAGGATGAGTCTAGGGATCACTTGAGTCTGCGGGTTCGGGACTACCATGGGTAACACAATGAAACCTAATCTCTAAAATAAATAAATAAAATTTGGTGGGTAGATTTTAGACCAGAATAAAAGCATATTTGAAAACCAGATATAAAATAACTCCTAAAACTTTAGCAATGATCAATATATTTGAGGAGGAATTTTGTTATTCTTAAGTAATCAAAGTCCCTGACTTGATGCAGTTAATAGCATGCAGTTGGGGGGGGGGGATGGACTGAAAAAAGGTCAGAAAATAATCTAAAATTTCTGGACAATTATCTAAGTTAAAAAATAGTAAAAAGTGCTCAATTAATTAGATTAATTCTCATGTTATACCCCAAATTTTCCCAGACAAAATGGACTGAAAATTGATCCAATCTTATAAATAAAGTGGAATCTAATGGTAACTTAATGGATCAACTCAAGAACTTTTAAGTATATTCTAGAGTGAATCTAAGTACAGTTATATCACAGTATGTCTACCTCCTTTGTCAATGAATGATGATTAAAACATCAATTACAAAATTATTTATATAAAAAAAAATTGTGTGGCAGATGACCCTTTGAGTCAAACTATAACAAATCTCAGAATATTATGAGAAATCTGACAAAAGAGGTTATATTTAAAATAAGTTAATGGCTTTGTAACAGCTCAATGAGTATACTTAAAATTCAGATCTTGGTTCCCAGCACCATTTCCCATCAAAAAGAAATGGCCTTCTGATAGAACTGGTTTACTCTAACCTAGAGCAGAGATGGTAGGTAGGAGATGTGCTTGGAACATTTATATTATGACAGAAAGTAAAAAATTGCTCCACAAATTGACGGCCACATGAACCAGCAAAAGGAACTCCAACTGACCGAATTTAAGACAAACAGCCTCAAAATACGTTAGGATAGCAATGGATTATATAGCTCATTGAAGAAAGAAAGGAAATCCATGAATGCATAGTAATAATAGACAACTCAATAAAGGAAAAGGAAAATCTTTTAATATACTACAATATCAAAATATAAAGAGTGCAATTTTTCCAGTCATCATAATAAAGATTGGTTCAAGCAAGAATTGTGAGAGGATACTAAATTTCAAAGTGTCAATTTTATAAGACATTTGCCTAATTTCAAAGAGTAAAGCACAGGTGGGTTAAGGTATAAGGAGAAAAATTAACTTTGCACTACAAAAAGTGGAAGAAAGTGGAAAGTAGCATGTCCAGATAATTAAAATCCTCCTAATTAGTAAAAAGCAGGTGAACACATGGCTGAGTGTGATTCAAACACATTTGAAAGCAACATAAGTTCACTTAAGTTGTATTCTGACCAGACAGACATAATGTGAATGAGACCATGAGGAGACATTGATAACCGTAAATTGAGAAACATCCTATGAAATAACTAATCTACAATTTTCAAAAATGTTGATGTTACTTTTTCTGCCTTTCAGCTGCAACTAGGGACTAGAAGGAGACACAGGGAGGACACATGTGGGACACGTGAAAGAAACAATTGGAGCTGTTATCTTGATTTGTACTTTTTGAAGTTTCACTCTGTCCTTTAGTCCCAGATCTCTGGAATCTGCCTTCTACAGCTCTTGGCTAGAATGTAGCTCAGACTGTGCCAAGCTATCAGGCCTCAGTGGTCTTGCTTCAGGTTTAGTTCAAGCTGGTTTGGCTGTGCTTTATTTGTTTGTTTTGAGACTAGATCTCTCTATTTTTGCCCTTGGAACCGCAGGCTCACATTGCTGGGGGTACCACATACTCAAGTAATCCCCAGCCTCAGCTTCCCAGGTAGCTGGCATTACAAGCGTGTCACCCACACCCAGCTATTGTTTTGGAACTAGGTCTCCTATGTTGCCCTGGGCAGGACTTGAACTGTGATCTCCAGTCCCAGCTACACTCTATAGGCTGTCACTTACAGGCACATGCCACCATGCCCAGCTGGTTATGCTTTAAAGACACATGAAAAATATTCAGCATCACTTACCACCATACAAATGTGAATCAAAACCACAGTGAGGGACCACCTCACTCTAGTGAGACCGGTCAATACAAAAAGCAAAAAACAAAAACAGACACAACAAATGTTGGTGTAGATGTGGAGAAAAAGGATTACGTTGTACACTGTGGTGGGAATGCAGACTGCTTAAACCCTTTTGAAAAACAGTTATTCCACTCCTTGACATCTATTTACTCATAAGAAATACACACAGACGTATTTAGAAGCAGAGACATGCTATTTACAACCTACTATTCAATGGATTAAAAATGTATACGTGTGTATGTATAAGGTATACATACATTCATATACAGTATATACATACACATCTGTAGATACTGACAGAGAGGTCAACTACTATTATGCTTTAGTGGAATAACAGTTCAAAGGGAGGCACCAGAGCTCAGTTCTTTACTACTGCCCCAATACTCGGGTGGCCCAGGGACCACCAGAACTACAAATCCCAGCATCCGGCCGGGTGGTAAGATGCATACTCTCTAGGGTGCTCAAGCGCTCAGGGGAATAGCAGGCCGTGCCTGCTGCTGCTGCTGCTTCTAAAGCGATTCTGCACAGCGCTCCGCTGGTAGCGGCGACAGTCACCGACGGCAGAGGAAGCAGTGGCCCTAGCGGTGGCGGCGGCCGCGTCGGGGGCAGCAGAAGCGGTGCTGTCAGTCAGGCCGTCGGAGAAATGGGAGACCCAGGGTCCGAGGTGAGTAGCCGAGCGTGGCGCCGGGGCGTTCCGGGCCGAACCACGAAGGGTGTCGTGCGCTCTCGGGTCTGAGGCCTGACGCTTGGCCGCAGCGACGGGACGAGGCGCTCGCCTGCGGCCGACCCC
>PVHY01005207.1:0-85278 GCA_004024945.1 Uropsilus gracilis | reverse complement strand
AAAAACATTTGATAAAGTTCAGCATCCTTTCATGATGAAAGCCCTGGAAAAAATTGGTATAAAAGGAACATACTTCAACATAATAAAAGCTATATACAAGAGACCCACAGCAAATATCATCCTCAATGGGGAAAAACTGAAACCATTTCAATTAAGGTCTGGAACCAGGCAAGGATGCCCACTCTCTCCACTCCTTTTCAACATAGTTCTGGAAGTCCTAGCTAGAGCAATAAGGCAAGAGAAAGACATAAAAGGAATCCGAGTAGGGAAGAAGAAATAAAGCTATCATTATATGCAGATGATATGATACTCTATGTAGAGAACCCAGAAAAATCAACAGAAAAGCTAATTGAAATAATAAACCAATTCAGTAAGGTAGTTGGATACAAAATCACCACACAAAAATCAACAGCATTCATATATGCAAAGAATCAGAAGAAGAAGAAATCAAAAAAAAACCACCCCATTTGCCATTGCACCAAAGAAAATCAAGTACTTGGGAATAAACCTAACAAAAGAAATAAAAGACCTATGCAAAGAAAACTAAAACATTCTTTAAAAAAATGAAAATGATGTTAAAAAATGGAAAGAATTGCCTGTTCTTAGATCGGAAAAATAAACATTATCAAAATGACCATACTACCAAAAGCAATCTACAGATTCAAAGCAATTCCAATAAAGATCCCAATGACATAATTTAAAGAGATAGAACAAAAATTACTGAAATTCATATGGAACAACAAAATAACCCGAATAGCCAAAATTCTTTTGACAAACAGGAGAATGGAGGTATTACTATTCCAGACTTTGAACTATACTACAAAGACATAATACTTAAAACAGCATGGTACTGGTACAAAAACAGACAAACAGACCAATGGATCAGAATTAAATACCCAGGAATAAAACTACACATATATGGTCAACTAATCTTTGACAAAGGGGCAAAAAACATACTCTGGAACAAGCATAGCCTCTTCAGTAAATGGTGCCGGGAAAACTGGATCAAAACATGTAAAAAAAATGGACCAGAACAACACCCTCACACCCTGTACAAAAATTAACTCAAAATGGATAAAGGACCTGGAATTTAGACCTGCCACCATAAAATACCCTTCATGAATTTCACCTCAGAAATCCATTTTGGGAAACAACTATGGCCGGCAAAAAAAAAATGAAGGAAAACATAAACAGCTGGGACTATATCAAACTGAGAACTGGCTGCCATTTTACTCACTGTTTAGCACAAGCTGTGCGACAGTTAAACATCAGCAAATTGGCTGTGTCCACACTCTGTAGCTGGGGGAGGAGCATGTCCTGAATGCAATCCACTTACTGATGTTTACAGACTCCCTCCCCCAACCCTGTTCCCCACCCGCCCTGCATCCACACCAAAGGGATCCCTTGTGCCACTGACTCCTGAACTCCAACAATGCCTTGAATCTGCCATGACTTGACAAAGGAGGGTTTCTGGGACTGAGTGGAGATACACCAAATAGCAACACCTGGTGTAAAACCAAGAGCATGTTGGCCTGTGCTCTCTTGGTTTTCCCTGCCTTCAGAATGCTCTCAGGGTCCACACTGAGTTGGTGTTATCTTTAAGACACATTCGCCAATTAACCACTCTCTTTTTCTCCCTCTTTTCAGTTTTCCTTTGAAAATAAATCTTTTATCAACCTTTCTATGTGAGCCTGCAGTTGGGTCTTGTTCTAAGTTTTCCTATACATGCAGGTGAGGCCTCCTGCTCAGGACATGATCCTGTTTTCCTTTGGTGTTACCAGGTAAACACCCTTGACTTGGGAGTCGGCTTCCACGGGAAGCTTGTTCTAGTGATACTCCAAAACCAGGCACAGTTATCCCATCTTGGAAACTTTCCTGAGCCTCAAATGAAGTCAGGTGCCCTTTAGTCCTCGACTTTTCTACATCTCACATCTTATATTGTCATGACATGCAAAAATACATGTGCTTATACAGTCTCCTCTACAGCTTCTTGAGGAACTGTATCTTTAACACTGCATAGCTGTCATACTGGATACCCTGTCCCACACAGAGTTATGCAATGTGACTCTTCATGAAAAGCGTGTTTTTTAATTCCAATAGCAACTGATCAACTATATAAACAATTCACTACACCCGGCAGTGATTTTAATATTTTCCCAGCCAACCATTTCAAAAACAATAGTGATCTAATTATGAATGAATAATGGAATTGGCACATTTTCGCTTGTATATATTTACCTATTAAATTGAATTAAATTAGCTTTTCTAAGAAATTCTTTGATTTAATGCTGGAGAAACAATCTAAAAAGAATCAACTACCCCATTTATCACAGAAGATCTCTTTAATAAAGATATCTCCAGACTGTTCTTTCATCTTGTCACTTTATTATAAACTTGAAAATTTTCCAATTTCTTAAGAAGGAAAATAAGTGATGAATAGAACCTTTTTTTAAAAGACATTTTATTTTGAAACTAGAAAATATCTCCTTGTTTTGCTATTACTATTTTTGTCCTAAATGACTTAAGGACATTCAGAAAATTACTAATTGTTTAAAAAACATTATCACATCAGTCATAGAAAAGTCATAGAAAAGGAGCTTGGGAATAGATCCATCAACCCCACCCTGAGCAGGATCACACTCAAAATATTCTACATAAAATTATATTTATAATAATTTATCTACAAATTAATTAAAAAACACTTTGAAAGGAAATCCCATAGCCTTCATTCTAACTGGTGGAGAAAAAACTATTTGCTCATAAATTAAATAGGGCACAACACTGTAGTACACATTATTTTTACTTTTAAAATATCCATGTCAAGTAGATATATGTGCTTTTTTAATAGGTAAAATGATGAGTAATTGGGAAGATGTGCAAGTTTGGATTTGAATCCATATTACCTGTCCTAAAAATTATTACTTTTCTGTAAAATCTGGATCAGTCTTGATCTTTAGCTTCACTGCTGCTCTGGCCATTTTGGTCTCATTTTAGAAAAGAAGAATTCAACCTGACTTGACATGCCTTGTTAGCGCTTATCTTTAGTAAATTCCCTCTGATCTGACCTCTGGGCCAACACTTTATTTAAACAGTTGTCATCCAACTTAATAAGACTTTTCTTCTTCAGACTCTTTCTTGGCCTTTAATTTACAATTTAACAGTACTGACCTCACATCCTTGGTAAGAGAATCCTCCTCCTTGACTTCAGTGGTAACAGCACTGTTCCTGGATTTTACATTTCCCCACCACCACTTATTTGTTTATTGTCCTGCCTCTTTTCATCCTTACTAACTGCTTCTGTGTGTACCTTTCCTGGAGCTGAGAGGAAGCCTGGCTTTCTAGTTCAGTCCAGTCTTTCAGAGAAAGCATTGTTTCTTCAGATGGAATGAAAAGCTCTTTTACTAACCCCTCTCTATTCATTCTATTGTCTTCTGGCTGGAACACCATTCAGTTTTCTGCCCACAAGCAATCCCACTTCTCTGGCCTATCACCCAAACTGAACTAATACCTAAGAACTAATGCCAAAGAACCTAAGAACTAAAGAACTAATACCAAAGAACCTAAGAACTAATACCAAACTGAACTAATACCTACAGTCTCCCTTAAAAAGTTCCAGATGAAGCTGGGCACGGTGGCTCGTGCCTGTAAGCTTCAGCCTATGAAGCGGCAGGGGCTAGGGATCGCGGTTCGAGTCCCGCCTGGGGCTTGAAGCGAGACCTAGTTCCAAAAAATAGCTGGGCATGGTGGTGTGAGCCTGTAATCCCAGCTACCTGGGAAACTGAGGCTGGGGATCACTTGAGTCCATGGTACCCCGGGCAAAGTAAGCCTGCCGTTCCACAGGCAAAAATAACGAGACCTAGTCTCAAAAAAAAAAAAAAAAAAGTTCCAGATGAAAATGTAAGATAATGTACGAACAAGTACTCAAATGTGTATTCCAATACTTTTCCTTTCTTTTCCTTAAAAATGGATTTCTTTAAAATTTATGATAATTTTTGAACTTAAAAGTTCCTCTTGCACCAACTCTGTCACTATTTCTATACCATCCCCTTACTGAAAGGTAACCTCTCCCTGGGTTCTAACTCCATACTGTCCCCCTTACATTGCACCCAGAATTCTGAGTGCAGATTTAACTTTGTTAGTCCTTAAAAACTCCTGTTACCATATCAGTTGCTGGACAACTTTCAATCCTTTCTTATTTTCAACTGCATAATATCTAAATTCAACGCTGGACTTTTCAAGATTCTTTGCAATCCGAGTATTTCTCAAATCAAGTAATCTTATTCGCTACTCTTTGGCAACATTCTACTTCAATAAACACAGCCTGTGCACTCTTTCAGGAACATGCACATTCCAACTTTATGCCTTTTTATTTATACTAACCTTACTAAGCAGTGTTTACTCACCTGATCTGAATGAGCGTTTCCTTTCTTCAAGAAGATTTCAGATTATCCTGAACTTTTATCCCTTTTAAATTTACATGTTGCTTGAAGGATGAACCCATTAGCACTTAGTTGGTGACTATCCTGAATGCTTCATTTCTTACTTATTTAGTCAGATCTAAATTGCTCAAGGGCAGAAAGCTTGCCTTACTTGCTGTTGTCCCTTGCCCTGGGTAGTCATATATATTGATTGATAGTACTTAACACTTTAAATCTGAATTCTGATATCCTGACGAATACATTAATGCTAAATAGTCACCTTAAAATTATCAGGAAAAAAAGAACAGAAAAATTTATTGATTTACTTCTAATGAGATTTCAGAACAAGTATATTTTCTACACTGTGTTATAAAAAGTAAAAATATAAATTTCAATACAGAAGAATTAAGAAGTGATTATTTATATGCAGAATCATTAAATATAGCATTGACCAAAGGTTGTCTTCCCAACTAACCCATCTTTGCATAGGTCATCTTCTGATAAGGCCTGGACCAGGAATAACTCTTAGGCTAATGCTAGCCACTGCAGAGGCATCCACACTAAACATTAATCTGATATGAAGATAGAGCATCTGTAATATTATATGTATCTTTGAAAATCAGTAATACAAATTTTTACTCACCAGAATTGGTTAAGAAATAGAATTCCTTACCTTTACATAATCATAAATGCATCTTTGAAAAGCACTTGCTCCCTCCAGAGTAAATGTATTAAAGGTGAGTTTGATTAATTTGTTTACAGGTGCAGTTATGAACCATATGCAGTCTAAATTCTTGTCATATCTTCCATTTAAATCACTATCAGGAGAGGCAAATGTATTGTTTGAACCTGTGAGATAACCACCACATCCTTGCCTAGGTCCTGTGTTTAAAAAAAAGCACACACATTAATATATAAACCAAAGAGAATTGCTCCTATTTTACATAAGTGTTTTCATAATGTATAGTTTCTATTTCCTGTCATACTTTGATGAACATTATCAGGTTATTCACCGAGCTTTGGTGGGCTTATGCCACTTGCCCCAACTTCTTCAATTATTTACTTTTTCTTCAGGTCTTCAGTCCCCCTCCCCCCATGTCATGCATATTGTCTACAAAAGTGGGTAACAAGATTTGGTCCTTTGAGCATTTTTATAGCTATTGATGCAATTTATTAAGAATTTTCTATCCTTGAAAAATTCAATTTTATACAAAACAAAGTATATTGTATAACAACGCTGGTGAGAACTATGAACCTGCTTTACTTCTATGTTCTGTTTTTATGAACCCTATCATATTATATTCTGAAATCACAAAAGAATTTACCCAACATTCTAAGAAAAGTGGTTCCCAAGGAATATTTTATTATAGTAGTCTGGTAGGAAAAGGCTACAGATATTCAGTTTATATTAAGTGAAATTGCTGACTTTTTTTCTTTTCAAAAAGAAGAGGGAGCTGAAAAAGAAGTTTAGTAGAGAAAAAAGGTTTACTTTCAAAAGTTTGGAATTCAGAATTAAAAATAAAAAAGAAAGATAAATAATACTTTCAAGATTATCAAATATGCCATTAAAAAAAAAACAAAATTCTCAAAACACAGGATTTAGTTTTAGTACCATATAAATATAAAAAAAAATTCTCAAAACACAGGATTTAGTTTTGTCCATTCCATAGCCTAAACCAGTGTCTCAAAATGATGTAAGCAGTATATAAGATAAATCTATTGAGAATTTAAAAGTAACAGGTGTCAGAATGACACCATTAAGAATAGCAATTTAACAGGTTTTCAAAGGAATGTTCATAAAGCTTGCATTCCTCACAAATATTGTTTATTACTAATTCTGAAGTTAATTTTCAACATCAGCCTTCCTTGGATGCCTCATTCATTTTACTTATTGCTAATGGTGAAAGGATTGCTTTCAACACTAGGGGGCACTAAGATTTTGGACTTGGATGTTGGTAGGAAATGCAAACAATTGCTGCCCTCAGATACAAAGAATATCAAAGGTGCAATTTTTTTTTCAGCTCATATGCATTATTTAGTAAATCAGTCTGTCCTATACAAAGATTCTAAGTTAGCAAAACTATATATTTTTTGCAGAATCAGGTTTCCTGAAGTTAAAATGCTTCAAAAGGCCTATTTTCTAATGTAGCTTTTCTAATGGTGATATTATATGACAAGTTATCCTGAAGCCCAAGCAATTTGCAGTGCTATACTACTCATTGCTAATAATCCTGTATGAAACAGGTCTGAAAACTAGAGTAAAAAAATGGAGTTTGCATATTTTCTTCCAGTGTGAATTGATAGTTATTGATTGATTGATTGATTGCCATTTAAAACTGATTTACATGCATGGCAGGGCAGAACAATAGTTAAAGGTATTAATGAACTGATGAATTTACTTACCAATTAATATTGCTTTAGAATACAAGTAATATGAGTGATAAGTCACAGATAATGATAATACAATTTAGAAATTGGCAGATGCCATAGAAGTTTCAGGAAAGGTGTGTGATTTGTATAGAGGGTGATTATGTCAGGGTATGAGAATGTAGAAAGTTCGAGAAGGTGACATTTGACCTTGGTTTTCAAGGATAAATAGGACTAGACCATGTAGAAATCGAATTGTATTGGCAATTTCAGAATGAAAGAATTCAGATGTGAAGTAGACATTAATTTATATTCTATGCATATAAAGCATAAATCTGTGTGATAAAATGAAGCATAAAGGAGAGCAATGAAAAGTAAGGTTGGGAAACAGTACAGGTCATTTTACAGAGAATCTCAAATTCTAAATTATAGAATTTAATCTTTAGACTTACTTCTCTAGATAATGGGAATCCATTTGAAAGGCTTTTTTTCCCTTTAATTATGTTTACTGAGGTAAAATTAGTTTGCACTGTTGCGTCTGCTTTGGGGGGCTTTAAGTTCAAACTTCTACAGGTGTATGTTTTCACTGAAAGGGTGTTTGGTCAGAAGAGTGACAGGATCAGAATGTATGGTAATAAGGGGGTGGGATTAAAGGAGACAAGACCAGATAAGAGCACACGCTTAGGCTGTTGATATCAAGGGGCAGTAAAGACTTGGGAGCACTGTATATAGGGAAATTATGCTTTTGGACATTTTTCATTACTACATTCACTTCAAAAGCCAAGTTTCATTGCCAAAAGTTCCAGTTATATATTTATCATTATACATATATTTATATATTATATTATAAGTATATTATATAGAATATAAGTATATGTTCATAAATTATCACTTAAAATCACTTTTTTATCACATAAAAGCAGAAAGAAAATTATACCTGTGAGTACCATCCCACACACTTATTTAACAATACACTATCACCATCACCACCACCACCACTACTACTGTTACAAGACAGCTACACCTCCTTCCAGGGAACTCCAGAGCAAGAATCTGTAAATTGCTGCCATGTGGTGGCATAGATCAAATGACAAGTGGCTGATTAAATGATTTTTAACACTTCAGTTCGTTTTTGCAGTGCACTAGAATGGGCAGGGTTTATTTTTCTATCCACTTGATGTTAAGCCTGCTTTAGACAATGGAGTGTTAGTGGTGATAAAGAAGGAAAGGGTGTCAGCTGGCCTTGTGTTTTTTGTCTTGATCTTTCTGTTCCCATGATCCACCCTGTCATGCCCTGGGTAACTGCTGGTGAAAGGGAAAATGAATTCCTGCAGGGCAGACCTGAATTCACCTGGACTCCTAAGTCTTAGCACTGGTCAATCCACAGCCTGGAGCAGAGGTCTGAAAAACAACCTGCAAACCCGTTAAGTGATGAAGTTACTGAGCTAGGCATAGTCCACTACATTTTGGATAGTTTTCTATGCAGTATTATTGTGGCAAAAGCCAACTAATAAATATTTTATTTGCATTATCAACTGTATTAGAGTATATAGTTTAATTCATAAAATACCCACAGAATAAAATAAACAAAGAACTTAGACTATGATCAGCTAAGTCATGTAAGTAGTTACATAATTAAATATAGTATCTTGAAAAATTATGTTATGTTATATATGAAAATAGAAATAAATATATTGTGTGAATGAATAGTCCTGTGTTTCAACTAAACTTAATTTTTGAGTAGATACTTTTTGGTGTTTGTGTTGCTTAGGAAACGGTTATAATTCCTCTAAGTTCTCTACTGTAATTTTTGAACACAGTACAACTGCTCTGTGCTTTTGTTGTACCCATGACTAAATGGAAACAAACGTATCTATGGGAGAAATATAAAGTTATATTAGAAAAAAAAGAGCTCTTTACCAAAGCACTATTGTCACATCACTACCTCTATATTTCAGCAATAGTAGGATATATGAGAGAAACGGGAGAACTCTGACTATAAAATACCTTCATATATAAGGAAATACTACTTGTTTGCTATATCAACATTTCAAAATTCCTTTATAAAATTACTATAAGACCTTAACTTTGATATCTTATTTAGCATTATAAAACCTTAACCTTAAAACCCTGTTTAGCATCATATATCCATCATCTTCCTTATTGCTACACATTCTTCACCATCCAACAGACTGCCATCCATCAGCAACTACTTCATTAGTCAAGTTGCCTCAACAGCATCATATAATGACATTCCCTGTCCTAAGAACAAATGTCACTTTAACCTTCTTTCCCCAAGTTTAAAACACTTTATACAAAGTAGTTATTTCTTTAGAGAAAGAAAGTGTTTGACTGAAAACATCGGAAATATAAACCCACAGTAAGCAGTGAGATCTGGGTTGAGATCTACTTAATTAAAAATCAGTAACTAAAACCTAAATTATTTCTTTCCAGTTATTAGACTCAAGGTGAAGCTCTAGCCAGACTAAATCTCATAAAGTAAGAAATAGTTATGTTATCTAAGATAAAACATCTTGAACACTTCAGTGGAGTTGGACACGTTTCTAAATAGTTATCTTGAGAACTGACATTTCTGTGGCTGACATCACATGTAGCTGACATTTTATTGAGGTCCTCTAGATAGGATCCCCTCTTTGGACAGCCACTACTTAGATAATGAGTGGTTATAGTACTCATGGTAAAGATCAGCATTTTTCTGTTTGCCAGTGCATAAGCTGGGGACTTGAGGTTATAGTTGAAGGCACAGAGGGACACACAGGAAGCAGAACATAAATTCTTTTAAAGCTGGTGCCTTAAGGAAATGGGAGCACACTGAGATAACTTCCTTTCAACCACACAGGGATGCAGGGCTAGAGCTTCATATTCCTTTCTTTTAGTAAATCTTACAGTGATTTTCAAAATTGCAGTATACCTAAAGCAGTGAACTCATTTAAAAACTCAACTAGGTTTTAGATGAACCAGTCTTTTTTACTCTAAAAGTAAACTGGCTTGTTATTCTACTCCCTAACTTCAATTATAAACATCTTCTAGGTATCATACTTATGTTCTAGAAGAAAAAATATTTTAATGGTTTTGTAACATGGGTTGTATTATTTAATCTTTAAAAAAATTAAAAAAATTATTTGCTTTCAATGCTCTAACTTGATATCTAGTCTAATTTAGTCTAGAATTTGTAGTCTAGTAATTGTCAGGAAGCATAAAACTAAAATAAAAGGTAATATCAGAAGCTAATCAGTAGTAAAATCACCAAATAAAGAATAATGTAATGTATAAAGAATAAGGATGAGAATTTTATCATTTTTCATTTATTTTTTATTATTTAGATGTAACTAAAAACACATATATATATATATCATTAATTGCAAGGCAGAGAGTCACTTTCACTAATTTTCATATTTTTTAATGATTTATTAAACAAAATGATATGGTGACCTCAGCTGATACAGGGAAAAAGATTTGATAATATGCAACATACTCCTCATATAAACTCTCAGCAAACTAGGAGCAGAAGTGTATTTTTTTTAACTTCACAAAGAGCATCTTCAAGAAACCAATAGCTTCCATAATGCTTAAAGTGAAAAACTATGAGCTATTCCCTTTGTGACCAGGAAGATCTCCTACACATGATCAGAAAAAAGGTAAGGATATTTTTTCTCAGCACTCTTATTCAACCTAGTATTGAAAATTCTTGCCAGTACTGTGGGCAAGTGAAAACTGAATACTGGCTGTAGAAGAAGAAATAAAATAACCACAATTTGAAGATGTAAAAATTCCAGGAAAACGACATAAACATTTTCAAAGCTAATAAATGAATCCAATAAGTACTCGAGATATAAAACATTGCACAAAAATCAATTATACTTCTAGATATTAGCAATGAATTTATGGAAGTCAAAAGAAATAAAAATGCTCAAGAGAAAATGAAATACAGGTCACGTACGAAAATTACAAAATGGTAAAAGAAGTCAAAGAAAAATGATGAGAGACATGATCGTGGATTTGAAGAATTAACATAGTAAAGATTTCAATCATTCATACATCAGTTACACAATTATGTATAAGTTTAATGCAAGTCCTAGCAAGATTTCTATTACCATATATTACCATAAAAGAAAAAGCCTATTCTAAAATTCATATAGAAAAGCACAGGCCCTTAAATAGCTAAAACAATATTAACAAGAAAAAAAGAACTGGAGGCATCCCTCTACCTGACAGGGTTTAATTTATAGCTATAGTAATCAAGACAGATATCAATAGTTACACAACATATAGATCAATGGAACAGAATTAAAGAATCCAGAAATAGATTCATACAAATATGCCCAACAGATTTTTTTTTTACAAAGGTGAGAAAGACTTTAAATGAAGGACGACCTGTATTTTCGACAAATGATGCTAGAGCAATTGGACATTCAGAGACAAAACTATATGAACTTCAACCTAAATCTTAGATCTTAAAAACAAACAAAAACTAGTTAAAATGGATAGATGAAAAAATATAAGCTGTAAAATAAAATTATTTATTAAATTCAAGAAAGTTATCTTGTTAGATGTAAACAAAGAAAATTATCCAACTAAAACATAGCATAAAATAAAACCCAAGTACATTCTTTGGGATTGGTCTGAAAGAGGAAAAGTTGAAAAATAGACCATGCAAACATGAACAAAAAAGAAACTAGGGGTGTTTACTCAATCAGAAAAAGTAACATTAAGGCCAGAAGCATTAGAAATGATTTTGAAAAATGATATGAATCAAGTCTCCAGAATTATATAGTACTACAATGTATGGATTACCACATTATACTACCTAAAAATAAAAAAAGAGAAAACTAGTATGAATCTTTCTCCTCAGCTTCTAATTCTCACATCTCACTACCACTACCTACTAAACATCAGCCTGATATCTTAGTCACTACATTTTTCAAATCAAAACCAAAATATCTTATTCTTTTCTAAATTCCTTCTAAATTCTTTTCTAAATTTCAAACCAAAGCCAAAATATCTTATTCTTTTCTAAATTCCTGATAATTTCAAGTTTGAATAATGCTGTCACAAAATACAGTTCCAGGAACCTAAGAGTCATAATTTGTTCTTATCCCTTACTACCGGCTCAAAGACTATCAGGCTCAAAGACTATCATGTTCGATTGATTCTGCATCTCAAGTAGTATTTCCTCCTTCAAAGCGCACCTTTTAATTTCCACATTACCACTGTTGTCGTCAACCCCTGCCTAAACTCTTACAATACTTAGCGAGATTTTTCCCTACCTGAAATGGTGCTCTTACTTGAACACATCATCCTTATAGGTGCTGGAATGTGCTTCCTAAAAAAAATCTATGACAGTTCTCTCCTGCTCCCTTTGTGTATGACAAAAGTCCTTCATGTTCAGCACTTTTTATCTCTCCTGTATCATCTTTATGCTTCTTCACTTCACACCTGAAGCCACCTCTTACCCAAGAATGTTATCAAAGAATATATGCATCAATCTTCATTCTCTAAAGTGGAATATGCCTGCAACTTTGTACATAGTTTGTATATGCTTTCTCTTGTAAAATGTCTGTTTTTCCAGTGAATGTCTTCCCACCGTTCCAAATAAATAGTATTTAAAGTTCAAATTTGTTGCTTGCTAAATGATAATTAGGGAATGTTCTAGTTTTAATTTTCACCACAACCCAGTGAGATAGTAACTATTTACTGTACCATCTTAAACATGAGAAAATCAAGATACAGAGAAGATTAATAGTTCTCTAGTATCAAGCCAGTTGGAATGTGCAAGAACTGGATTTGAACCTAAGAAGTCTAGCTCCTGCACATACACTGTGTTGCATGTTAGTGTGCATGTCCAGTCTCCAACAGTCTTGTGTCCTCTGTTACTCAAGACAAAAGTACCGTAACTTCTTTCTTTTGTCTCTATTGTCTCTTGCATATACTTCAAAAGCATTTATCGTGCTGAGTTTATAATTATTTGCATTTTCTTCTACTCGAGTAAACTTCACAAGGACAGAGTTGAATTCATCTTTTATCACCAAAGAAAAGTTCATTGCCTGAATAGTAAGTAGCTAGTGAACACCGTTCAATAGACAATAAAGGAGTGGAGAAAAAATGTAAATAGTTCTTACTGGATGGCTCTTTCTAGTCTAGGCTTATAGAGGAAATTCTTGCAATTAAAAGCATTTCTTGATTTTTAAAGTTGCTATTACATTATAAACACATATATGTATGTGTATGTTTATATATTTGTATATATGCATGTCTATATACAAATATGTGTAGGTATATATATTTTTGTTTTTAGCAAAATGACTAGTGAGTCATTTAGTGAGTGTTTATAGCTAAATTAGTTGTCCTTTGCAGCATATTTGGTTGTGAAGAAACTTTTAGTAAAATTAAAATAATCTCACCCAAAGGTCTAAAATATTACATTAGGATTGTTGTAGTAAGAAATGCTTCTTTAGCAAAAACTTGAAACATTTTCGCTAAATGGTATTAGCTCTGCTACTTAAGAAAATTTAATCCTCACATATTAGATTTCAGCAGACTAGCAAATTAGGATACATTAACATGCAGCAAGACTGTTGCATACTCAACACTGACAATCACAAAAGTTATCAACATTGACAAAATCAAAAGTTATATAAAAACTAAACATTTAGTTCCGATAGACTAGGATTAAAGCAATGTGTTATTTAGTAGTCAAAAATTGAGTTACAATATAAAAGATGTGACATTTACCAAAGTAAACAAAACCAAGCAAAAACCAATCAGCTTTTTGATAATGATGCACCAAGGACATGGAATTACTTTGTTGTTCTTGTTTTAATATTAGGCTGTGCACTCTACTACTGATGTTTCAACTTTTACGACTGCAGAGGCAGTATTATTTAGTGAGGATAGGGATTACTTTCCAATTCTGGTCAAAATTTGCTAAGTGACCTAGGTAAGCCAATTAATTTATTCATAACTTAGAGGCCCAATTTATAAACTAACCTTAAAAGAATACCAGTCATATTAAATTTATAAAAATAAATGCCCATATGACTCCCTTTTTGTCAGGACTGAAAGGAATTTTACTGAATTGTATGCCATAATTTGGAGCTAGAGTTTTTTTTGTTAGATATTTTCCCCCTTATATTCCAGAGAAATTAACTCCATGTACCTGTGCTAATTCTTTACCATTATGCCATGTAAAGGTTATGAAGAGAGATATGATATTTGTTCATCAGAAAGATTAGACTTTTACTACACATACATAAAGTACTATTTGTAAATATAAGTAGATATCATCTATAATATATGCCACATATTTATTTTATGAATTATAAAATGTTTAGTATATATATTTATTTAAATATATTTAATATGTATTAAATACAGCATGCTATAACTACAAATATATCAATATAATACACAGAATTATGCTACATTAATATTTTATTATTACTATTTTAATATATTACTTATAAGTATGTGACATATTTATATATCACAATATGAATGTAATATATAGTATGTATTTTCAAATATATATAATATATATAATATATAAATATGTAGGTAATTTTTTATATTATTTATAAATAATATACTTTATTAGAATGTTTCTGCTCCTTATGGGTTGGAGGAAATGTTGATGGTTACAGATATATGCAATATTTATATAAGTAGGATATTACTCACTGGGAAAAATCAGATAAGTACTAGAAAGCAGGTAGTTTTCATTTTCCAATGAAAAGAGGAAAGTGGAGAAGAATAGTTCTACCAACTCTAAAGATTAAGAAAGAAAATGGCTTGCCTTACTTATTGATTGCATTCCATAGTTCAAATGACCTATGGCTGATCTATGCAACTCATTTTCAGTAAGAATTTACCTTTTTGAGCTTTGTGCTACATCTACTAGACCCATGGCTACAGTTTAAAAGTTTTTATTGTTTGATTACCATTTCAGTCAAGGAAAATTTTGATAATAAACTGAAAGGCTTGCCTTTCAAGAAATTCACCCTTAGAAACCCTCCTTGACCCCAGGTATGTTTATTGATTGCCCCAAAGGGGATGAGGGCTGATTTGGAAAAGAAAAAAATTAGGAAAACAGCATATGTTTACTTCTTACAAATGTTTTGGCAAATGCTTTACCTCTTACAAATGTTTTGGCAGCAAAAAATTGCCTAAATTTTACTTCTGACTTCCTTCTATGTAAATTGGAATAATACTGTCTCACAGCTGGTAGTGAGCATCATATGTATATGAAAGGCTCTCTTGCAGATGCTCAGAATAAGAGGCTGTTATAATGATGCCCTGGGGTTTTGTGAGATCTTCACTTGAGACTGAGTAGGGCACAAAAGCTGCTATACAACACTAACAGATATTTCATATATTAGAACATAGAGAAGCCTACATAATCCATAGCTCCAATAATATTTTATTTCTAAACGATTGATTTACAACCAACTAGTTTCTTTTTTTTTTTATTTTATTTTTGATTAGATATCTCTTGCTTTTATGCTCCTGGGAACCAACATCAAAGCCAAGTAGATCTATGCAAAGATAGTAATTACTACAGGGCTCTGTGCTTATAGATATCTTAACTCAAAATTCCCAATGAGCTAAATTTTGAGGGCTTGGTGTAGTTCAGTTTATGCAGAACATATTGCTTTCCAGCTCTTCTTCACTTGAATGTTTTCCAAAGTGTTATGTTATAATTTACCATTAAATCAATTTTAGCACTTAGCTGGGTTTCCACAATGCCATCTGGTTTCATCTTAAAGACAGCCCTACTCTTCAAGACCAGAAACAGCAATCTGGTCATTAGAGGATGGAGAATGGGGTGGAGAGGGAGGCACAGACACTAATGTAAGAATATATTTTGATAACTTTTTTTTTTTTTTTGCTGATCTGGAATTTTTAGTGTGTCTGCTTGCTTTTCTAAGGTTTTGGAGTATGAAACCTATGTAAACTTATGGTTTCTTTATTGTATCCCCACGTTCTCAGTCTAGAAAGAAAACCCTTTTCAATAAAACCCACAGGGAATAAACTGCAGATAGCCTTCTCTTTGGTATAATCTCCCAAAGGATGTCCAGCTACCAGCTACCGGGTTTAGAAAGGGCGGAAATGGGTTTAGTCTAGTTTTCTATAAATGGGTTTACAATTTCAGACTTTATCTGAGGGAGCAAAAGACATTAAGAGAACAGACAGAAAACACTGCTTTCCAGTAAGTCCTCATTATTTCTAGACTGAGAGTTATTTGAGCAGTGATTTATAAAATCATTCACATTACAATTCAATCATCTTATTGCACTTACGCTTTTAAAAATAATGTGGTTTGGCAGCTTAGATTAATTTGCTAAAAAGTATCTAGAAAGATAGACAACACAGATGTTTAGTGTCACTGAATGTTTTTAAATATATATTTTATGATTTAGTTACAAAATTTGGGGATGCCTCTCAGTTCAAATGTAACAGTCAAGCTGAGAAACGTAAAATTGACTAGAAGTCAAATTCTGAGTTTGCACAATGGTCTCCCATCTTCCTTTAGCATGTTTGAGAGACATATTATATATGTTAAGGTAGCGGGTAAAATTTAAGAGACCAGATACACATGATCAAAATGTTGAGACTGATCCTGTATTCCTAATTCTTTGAGAATGAAATGATTTAATTTATTACCCTGAGTACTAACTGAATCACAAGAAGTTTGATTGGATTTTGAAAATGAAATTAATCTAGAATAATAAAAATATGTTATATGTATGTGCTAGAATATCATCATGAAGTAAGAATATTTATTCATTTATTTTTTAAATGCATTCATTCAGTCAATGTCAATGAAGTAATATTGCTCTATGCTAGGCTGTAGCAAGTCCTTGTGATTTCAGTGGGATATAGCTTTTAACTTCAGACTTAATCTAACAATTATGATGTAGGGTTTCCTGGGTAGATTTTAGTGCAAAGTGATAAAAAGACCTAAGAAATCACTGCACTAAGTTCTTAACTTTTAAGATTGCTCACTTGTGTTCATGCAGGTGTCTCTCTTTCCTATTTCCCCTTTTCCTCAGTAAACTTGCCATTTACTAATTTAAAAAAAAGAAGAGAAAAAATTGCACAACAGAGTGCTTCTGTTGATAATAATAACCCTGTCATACTTTTACTCTCTTTACCCACCTTGGAACTAGGGTAGAGGGGGTCAGAGCCTGTAGAAATCTACAACTTCACTAGTACTAACACATGATTCTTTCTCCTTGATATCTAAAGTACTTTCTAGGAATTATTTACTTTATGCCCATCACCTTCCTAAGAAATAGAAATTAGTAATAATTCAAACTGATCATTCTCAGTGGACAAAATTTGAGCTCAGAAATGGGATAGGGCTTTCCTAAAGCATCTCATCAGACAACAACACAGTAAAGCAACTGGGTGATAGCCACCTGCTTCCTGTTCTACAGCTTTTCCTGTTGGGTGTATTTTCATGTTTGTGGATTATGAATCACTCTGCCTGAACAAGGGGTTCTGATGATGTAAATACACATTTGCAAGTCACAAATGTGTCCTGAGGGACATGGGCATACACAGTCATAGCTGAAGCAGACCTAGGTGGTAAAGGAGGGTCAGGAACTCAACCTGCAGGAACTACTAGAATAATGGGTACTAATCATATTAGCATAAACTAGTTAGAAAGAAAAAAGACAGAAAGCATATGGTCTCACCTATAGATGGGATATTGAAGTAACATACACAAGTACAAGAAAAAGTCAAAATAAGCTAACAACAGAACTGAGGCAAGCAGCCCCACCTACCTACTGGCAAAGTGAAGGGGGGGGGAGAGAGATCAGGGAAGGAGGGACACAAGAACAAAATGAAGGTTCAGGGGTGATAAGGTTGTGGGAGTACCCTGGGGAATGCAAGGATGTATATATATATATATATATATATATATATATATATATATAATATATATATATAATATATAATATATATATACAAAGATATATTATATATATATATATAAAAATGTGTGTATATATATATATATATATATATATATATATATATATATATATATATATGTTTTACACTATGGTACATACTGACTGTGGCCAAATCCAAAGGACAAACAGCTTCTTAAATTTCACAGGATCAAAGAGACTAGTGACCATGAAGAAAAGTTATACAAAATAAGTAAATTTACATGTGCAGTACTGAAAGCTTTGTGAATGCAAAATAATACAAAATTATAATATTTAGGTTTTCACTAAAAATTGCCATTAAAGATTACTTAAAATTGCTATGAAATGTTTCCAAGTGGTCAAAGGCATCTATACAGATGCCAAGGAGGTAAAAGTCACCGTCATGGAATGCAGTGGTAGTACGATGCTGGCAAGGAATGAAATTCCATTTCTAGCTTTCTGCGCTTAAATCTTTTCTCTAACAGTTACCAGAAGAAAAGAGTAATTGACTGAACGTGTCCAATACTCATGCATGAACAGTGCCTCTGACAGGGTAATATTTTCCCTTCTGTGCTACTTGAGTTCAGTAAAATCACAATAAGTCAAAAATGTCCTCTTTGTAGCTCAGAAAAACATAGCAATTTAATGAGCTAGGGAATACCAGCTAACACAGGAAGTGTCGTACAGATGACAATAGTGTGAAGCACTTAAGCCTATTTTAGTGGTCATGTGAGAATATATTAGGAAAACAACTTGAAAGAAGGTAGCAATAGCAAATGTAAATATGTGCCATTTGATTCTAAATTCTGAGCTGAAGGCAAGAATGTATGAGTTGCTTTCTGCAAAGAAATCTCAAAGGAAAATTAATTTTGCTTTCAAAACAGCCTTCTGTGTTTTGTATGCCACTTCACTTAGGCAATTCTGTTAAGGCAATACTCTGTCTACCCATGAGACTTGCTTTCAAGTTATTGTTGATACTGCTAAGTAGGGTAGGTGGCAAAGTGACTTACTGATACAATTTGTTATGATGTCTATAGTTTATAAGGAAGTCTTCAAAATATAAATGTCTAATTGCTTCCTTCAAGAAATGTATAAAAATAAAACCCAACTCCAAATGTAAAGGAGTTTAAAGTAAGTTCTGCTTTGTATCCGGGGAATGAAGATTATTTCAAAGCATGGGGAAGAGAGAAGGAAAGCTGTTTGGATGGTGAGTCAGGACTCTCATTGTATAAAAGTTCCCAAATCTCTCCAAGTAACAGAGCATGTGATTTGTTCAGTGAGCTGTTCATTTTCAAATCTGTTCCTTAGTCATGTTTATATTCAAGTGGAAGAATCAAAAACTTTATAGAGTCAAATGTAAACTCTCTTAAACAATACAACCGATGCTATGAATATAAACAGATAATTAGTAGAATGATTCAAAGTTCTAATTTTATATCAATAATTTCTCACTTGGAGTGGGAATACACAGGGGTGATATTTTCAATATATCTTCATACCTCGCTTTCCCTGCCAACTCCAGATAATTCTCAGGTCACTACCTCCAGTCCAAATACTGTACTGACCGTTAATGGATCTCCCACATACCTACGTTTTAATATCTCAAAGGTCCTTCAACCCTAAATATTTCAATCCAAATATAATATTTCTTCCCTAAATATTAGCTACTGCACCACTATTGAACAGTTACTGATTAGAAGTCTTCTACTTTTCTCCATATGTAACATATCAAATTCCAAACACTGCCTGTATTTTCTACCTTCTAAGTGTCTTGGAGACTTCTATTCGTTCATGTTCGCTCTTACTGGTCAATTTCAGTCCTCCCATCCCCACGCAGGATCCTGTAAGAAGCTTCTTTCTCAGGTTGGATGGTTCCCTGAGTTATCCTCCACCCTGCATAGCACTATGACCTTTTCAAAAGTCTGATCAGGCAAGTCTTCACTTGTAAGTCTCCAAGACTCATTGCCATTTATTTTAAATTTATTCATTATTTATTAACTTATTTATTTTTTATTTTATTTATTTATTATTTTTTTTTTTTTGAGACTAGGTCTTGCTATTTTTGCCCATGGAACTGCAGGCTCTTGTTGCCTGGGGTACCACAGACTCAAGCAATCCCCAGCCTCAGCTTCCCAGGTAGCTGGGATTACAAGCTTGTGCCACCACGCCCAGCTATTTTTTTTGGAACTAGGTCTAGCTACGGGCCCCAGGCGGGACTCGAACCGCGATCCCTAGCCCCGGCCCGCTTCATAGGCTGAAGCTTACAAACACTAGCCACCGTGCCCGGCCTCATTACCATTTTAATGTCCACATAGACTATGGGGCCCTCTTTCTTGATCTGGTCCTTGTTTCTTTAGGTTCAACTTGCACCATTCCCAAAGGTGATTTATGAGGCTCAGTTCGCACTGAAATGGCAGCACCTTTCTATTCATAAGAGACAGACTTCACCTTTGCAATTTTTTAAAAGTCAAAATGTCACATGTAAGTTTTTAAAACCAAAGTTTTATGTGATGCATTCCTTTAACTTAAATGAGAAGCAACTATATTTAGGTGGGAGGAAAAAACCTTAAATGAAACAGGAAAGTAAGAAAAAGGAAAAATAGACTTATATGTCCAAAATTCTTACCCAGTGTCTGCCGGAAAATAATCTTCCACCCTCTTGCTGTTTGAAAGGAATCTGTCTTGAATACTAGGAGCATACTGTTATTGCTGCTCTTAATATTTGGGAAAAGTTTGGAACCACAGAATTTGCCCAGAAGTGGATCACTCATGTTGGAACCATCATAAATAGCCAAGTAGTCATCAGAGCAGAAGGCAGAGGGAACCACATCAAAACTACTGAACCTGTGAAATGAAATTCATTAATATTGATGATACACATTCAGATTTACATATTTACTGTACCTTTAGTTCTTGTTGAAAATAAAATAAAAAACACACCCGCTGTAAAAGCATAGCATCTTGGCTTGATAGGAAATATTAGAAACAACATACTACTTTACTAATCAGATGAAAAAATGCAGCCAAATTTTTTTTTGAGTGACTGAAATAGTGAAAAAGTGGGACATTTGTTGGGGATGTAGAGGTAAGTAAAAAACCATTTAGATTTCTAGGAATTCGGAGTCAAGTACATATTGAGTCTATTAGAGATTATGTTTTGATAAACTCAACTGAAATTTATCATTTTAGCAAGACTTATTTTTTCAGTATCATTAAAACAGATGGCATCCATTCTGTTTCCTTGATATTCTGAGATCTAAGTGGTGCTATATCCTCTTGTTCAGAATGATGTCTGTGCAGAGTGAAAGAAATGCTGGTTCTGGGATCATAGCTCCATTCTCATTCTCAGTTTCTATTTCTCCCCTTAAAATTGAGCTTAAAGTAAGGATAATTGTAATAATATGTTAAAAACCAGACTACTATATGTGGCATAAGTAGCTGCTCAAAAAACAGCAACAACAAAATCCCAAAGAAGTGACCATTATTACTGTGATTTTGAAAACCAGAAATATGAATTGTTGCTACTCATAAAAAAATTTAAAAATATATATAAATCAATGAAAGGGAAGAACAAACTAAGTCTCCAGTCTCCATTTTGTCTGCTATCATCAGAATTCGCATCGAGGAAGTCCAGGACACATTTCCAGCACACCTTGCTTTTCAACACTGGCAGGACAGGACCCATTCATACTGTGAGAGCCTGTGTGGTGATGAGGCCATGGACTTGCCTTGTCACGTATTAGGAGCATGGCTGCTATGTATTTCTTTTTAGAAGTTTTGTAAACTACGACTCAATTTGCTCTCTTGTCTTCCCATTGCCACAAAGACTGTGAACATCAAGTTGCCATTGGCTGGGTGGCTGAGTGACTGTGATGGGCAGTGTCAGACATGCTGGACACATTCATAGCAATGACAAATAAAATTGTTGAGTAAAGTTACTGTGCCTTAGGGCCATTTGTTACCTCTTACGACCTATCCTGACAAATACATCACTAGCTCTTCTTTCATTGCCTAACTCAGTATTACACTATCATTTCAAGCTAACTATTCCAGGGTTTCCAAACCAATAAGTATCCCTGCAAGGTTTTTCTCTAGGATTTTGTGTTGACTTTATTATAGTTTAGTCTTCTTTAAATCCACGAAGTATTTTGATACCTGTTCTCATTTTTACAGATTTCTTTGCCTTCTCGGTTTTTATCTTTGCTAGTAGCTACAATAAACAGCAAACACTTGGGAATATTTTAAAACTATACAATGATTCAACTATGTCCCTCTAAGTGTATTAAGAAAAAAGGAACTTGTAATTTTTTTTCAAAAAGGTTTTCATTAGTTACATTTCTATTTTTCAAACTAGTGATGAACAAAAGGAAATAGTATTTCCTTTAATCAGGAAAACATTTAATGTTCTCATAAAAGAAGATGAGGACAAAATGATAGGTAACAAATTCTAAAAACAAGACAATCTTTTTTTTCTAGACAGCATATATTTTTTCCCACAACATGACTCCATAAAGAAAAATAAAGATTTCAGTTTTCAAGAAAACTCAAAGCTTTTTTGACCTTATGTACATATTTTCCCCAAGGGAGCACCAAAAATAGCTGGAAAACACAAAGCCTTACGTGGCAAGCACATGTTGAGAGCCTTAGTAGAGAGGGTTTATGTTGTCCTAATGCCTGCAACTTCTATGGTACTTAGAATAGCATGTGCTTCATAAGAATTCAGGATTTTAGAAAGAGTGCAAGAAACAATTTGACAAACATGTTGATGTGAATGCTGACTATGGTGAGCCCCAGGCCCCCAGAAAGGAAACAAAAAGAATATGCACATCAACAAGCATGCACAGTATAGCTACAAATAGACATATAGATATAAATACAGTTACAGATATGTGTACAATTATAGTGTGTGTGTGCATATACACTATAATCCTATATATGCAAGAAGCAAATATTAAATATTGTGCAACAATGCAAATGACAAGAACCACCCCCTGTGCTTCCATCTGGACAGGTGGTTCCTTTATAGGCCTTCTGTTCCTGGCCATCTGGAAGATTCTGATTACCCCTTTGTTTCTAGGACTTAAAAGCCTTTTTGTTCCTGTGGCCTACCTTCCTTACAAATAGCACCAGGTGGGATTTGCAGTTTCTTTTGAGGGCCAGCCTGTAGACCACTTACTTAATATCTGATATAGGAAGCAAATCATACTTGATTTATAGACCACAGACCCATTGAATGCGTGAAGTCCCTAGAAGTAGATTAAATGTATGACTTTTTTAGGAGAGAAAGGGATCAAAGAAAAAAGGGGGGAGGTAGATGGGAGAAGTCAGGTCATCAAGTTTCTATAAAATATTCTACATTGCTGGTATACCCATACATTCAGAGTTTTCCACTACATGCCATACGTCACTCACTTAAAAATGTCATCTTAGAAAAACATGAGTTTCAATTTTATAACAGTGGAGCTTGTATTCCCTTTATTAGTCTTATTGGACATATGTAAGATTGGGGAGAATGTCACTGGTGATAAGATTCCTTGTATAGCATCAGCTTAGAGTGTTCTGCTACACTAGTAATTTAGTCTTACGGAGTTAGAAAATATTTACTCTTTGAGAAACACCATAGAAAATATTAAAACACAGTTTGGGAAGAAAAATTGAGCTTCAGAGTCCTCATTAATAATATTATCAATAAAGTAAGACATCTAGGTAAAGTGTAAATTAAAGTTCCTGGTTTTGAAGTATCTGACAAATGAAAATGGTTTTCTTTTGCATTCACTACACACTTTGGTTTAGAGATAGATTTTATGACTTTAAAATTGACTATGTGAAACTCCCTTGAAACTCATGGAGAAGTTTAACAATTGTTTTAATTGGTGGGATGCGTGTTTTTCTGCCTTAACCATCATTGGCTTGTGTGAAGGGTGGGAGATCCCTTCTCAGGTTTATAATATCAGTTAGCATAAACCTCCCTTCCTCTACATTCCCATCTTCAATTCGAATAAGTGCTCTCCAATAGAAAATGTATCTTTTCTATAAATAGAGGCAAAATGATTTTATAAGGAAGGTTAAGTTTGTCTTACGTACTTGAGCTGAATCACCCTGTCATCTCTAACAGTGATGGTATACAAACAGAACATATCATTAGGGTAGTCAGAGTAGGAGAAGGCAGGGCTTTTGATGATTCCAGTGGAGAAGTTGAATCTCCCACCACAAGCTGCAACAGAAGATAGGGAAGTATGCAGAGAACAGTCATTACACATACCATGGAAAAACAACTTTGATATAGTCTTTACTATTGTATTTTTTTTATTTCTTTTTCTTTTCTACATACAACCTTGGTCATATTTGTATGGCCCATTCTTCTTCCCCTTCCCCCACCCCCTCCCACCTCCAGCTATTGTATCTCTTTTCTAGGGGAAGAAGAGGGGAGAGAGAGAGAGATGAATAAATTGCTGGTTTTAAAGCAACTCAAATCTTCCTTTGTTGTTTTTACAAATAATTCTGATCTTTTCTCTTTTTTTCACATCTTTATCTTTTCCAGTTAATTCTGATCTTTTCATTTAAGTGGGGGGAAAGAGCCAGTGAAGGAATTGAAGCAGGAAGAGAGTTTTAAAGCACTTCTTGGAATGAAATACATTTGGGTCAAATTGGTGACCATTAGTGAAAATCAAATTGATATACCAGAGTGAAAATAATGAGAAAGGACATTTCAATGTGTCCAATTGGGGTATAACAATTATTTCCTTGTAATTCATTGACAGATTAGGAGAGATGATCACAATAATCGGAAGTTTAAAAAAGTCAGGCAGAATACAAGGTCAGTTATAAACATATGAACTCAGGAAGGAGGGTAATCTGGAAATCTTTAATAGATATCTGAGTCTCTTCTTTCAAAGACTGATTTTATAAGGTGAAATTTTCTTCCGTTTTTAAAAGAAAAATGTTGACATTTTTTTGGATCATGCACCTAATTGAGAATTTTCCCCATAAATTCTCTGAAATCTTTATATTGATAATGTGTGAATCACAATTAAAATTTCTTATGTAAAGTCCCCAAGGAAGAAAAGAAACTTCCAAACAACATTCTGGCTACTTACAGGTTATCCTATATGAAAGCTTGAATCCAAAATCTGTAGTGTGTGCATTAGAGTAGAAGTTAATCAGCACTGGACCAGAGATGGTCATGGGAGGTGGGATGTCATCACCACACACAGTGGCAAAAGGCGTGGAACCTGAGTTGTAACCCCTGATGATTTGCACACCATCATTGATACAACTTCCCATTACAGTGGAGCGAGCTGTGTGAAATTAAAAAAAAAATGAAGAAAAGAATCTTGATGAATATCTTTGCTTTGTGTATCTGTACATGAAAATGTTCCATTCTTTTTTTAACTGGGAGTATTATTGTAGAGAAAAATTATATTTTTAAATATCTGAATTCATATAGGAACATATTTAACTCCATAGAGTCTCCATCAAACTTGAAAAAATCTTGAGGTATCAATTCTTTATTAAAAGGCAGAAGGAAATCTCCACATACATTATGGCAAATATTGTGGTAAAGGTTTCATGAATACATGTCTTCAAATCCATCAAGTTGTATACGTTAAATGTGAATGTCAATCATACTGTAAAGAAGCAGTTTACAAAAATATGTATTTCTTAAATAAACCTCAAAGAATTCTTTCATTTTGAAAGTCCTGGAATAGGAGTGGTTCTAATTAGGCATAAATATACAAGTTAAGATTATGAAAAACTAAACAGTAGTGACCTTGTCATATAAATGGAAGCAATGTGATATTACAGCACATACAGTGTTGCAAATCAATGTAACCATAATAAAATAAAAGTATTAAAGTATTTAAATTGTTAACTTAATGATATGTTATCAGAGCCATGGTTGTTTTAGAAAATTATGAAAAGACTATGAAAACATAAGGAAAAGTGTGTCTTAATTAAGCATGATTATATTTCAAAAAATTAAAGGAAGTAGGTCAGTTATAAAAATTATTCACAATATGGCATCGGTATGTCTAAACTGATAAATAGTTAAAATTTATTATTTATAAAAACTCTTTATTAATCAATAAGGAATTTGCACAAAGAAAATGCAGAGGAAGTAAAGGGGGTACTTTTTTTCTCTAGATGGGAATAGAATATTGAATAAATGACCACATTCAAGATCATCTGATAATTCTTAAAGCCCAACAATAGATTGTGAAAATTATGATATTGGCAAGTTGATTCATGGATTAAAATATTCTTGTATCTTTTCCATTAGCTATTTCTTTAAATAGGATGTCCTTACAAATTTTATGCAAAAGAAAGCACACATTTCATAATACAGAATTTGGTAAAAGTTACCCAAGGTCTAAAAACATTTCAAGCATTAGTGTAAATAAGATACTATATAAGAAAATGAGTTGTAAATATGTCATTAGGAATCAAACAATTCACACACAGACAACTTTTTTTCAAACTACATATTACACTACCTCAGGAGATTAAAGACATCAACCTGATTCTTCAATATAAAAACACTTAGTATTGAGACATTTGGGTTGTCTCCATATTCTGGCTACTGCACATAGTGCAGTATATAACATATACTATATTATATATAATATGTATTTATATTTATATATAAATTCCTATATATATAATATATAGGAATATATAATAATATAGGAATATTATTCGGCGATCAAAAAGCACAAACTCACGTCAGTTGTGGCAGCACAGATGAAGCTAGAAGGAATCATGTTAGCCAAAATAAACCAGAAAGAAAAAGATAAATACCAGATGGTCTCACTTATATGCAGTACATAGAGAAACCAAATAAAAGGACAAGAAAAAACTAAAACTAACACACTGAGTTATAGATAGAGAGGCAGAGATGCCAAAGAGGACTAGGGATGGACAATCATTTTGCTTGGAAATATTTTAATGTTATAGATAAGATAAAGTCTTTTCAGTAAAGTTGAAGTGTTCTAGGAAAGATATGTTAACCAGGGGACAGTAATGAATGAGCTTGTTTCCCATGTCTACTTAGTTTCTGTCACAGTAGCTTGAGCCTGGACTCCTAAGTGGAAGAACAATTCACCAGGAGGGAGCAGCATGTGCTCATACAGAACGACAGCCAAAAAAAGTGTGAAAACAAAATATTACAACAAAGACAAGGAAGAAATACAGAAATTAAACTGTCCTCTAGGCTCAGTTGATTTGAATAAAATAAAAACTATTTCAAAAGAACCATTCCCCAATGTTTTTTAAAATAATGAGTTGTGCAATGTGCCCAGTCTGATTTCTTTAGAAGCAATTAAGAAAGCAAAGACGAAAAACTGGTAAATAGTTGAATAATACCACTTTAAAAAACTTTGATTAAGTGAGGGAAAATGTGAATTAAAACAACAGAACACTGTTAATGTGCTTCTAAAAAAGTAACAAAAGGAAAAACTAGTTCTTTTTTTCCTTTTCCCTTTTAGTTTTAGACAAGGTGTGGTCTGTATAACCAGGATTTCTAAATTAAAAAAAAAGAATTTAGGCAAATATTAGTTAAGATCTCCCCTTTCTCTTCCTTGGCCCCCATGGCCTCCCTGGAAACCCAGGGCTACTCTGCTTCTAATTTTTCATACCACATCTAGTGGACAACAGGCAATATTTACCTTTCTGCTGTTTTCATGTGATGTATAAGTGTTACTTTATTTTAAGTCCTTAACAAAAGTTACTCTGGATCTGAGAAAAATTGAGTTTAGAATTTCCTTCCTAGATGTGGGATTTTTTTTAATTAAGAATTTCTAAACCCCCCTCTTAATGACTAAAGTACACAAATGTTATTACCCAATTTTAATGATAGAAAAATCAAGGTAGAGAAGGTATTGGCTTACTATATTTTTAGATTGCTCAATATTTGGAAAAACTTATTTATTTAATAACATCTGATTCCAAAATAAGTACAGACATTGATCATTTCTAACTTATGCTTTGTTAGCTGCTTGTCTGTTTCCAGTGTCTCATTTTTGACCAAAAGAAACAATTTGAATTTGTCAATTCTATTTTATTTTACAAATTTTAAGGTGACTGTTAACAATATAGTCTAATTTGAGTCTTGAGAACACATTATGGAAAAAAGTGGTCTCATAAATACTCAAATGAAATTTCTTCCATAACTTAATTTGATCTCACTGATATTCCCACACTTCAGTTGTGATCATACAGAAAACATGAGAAGGAAGTCTGTAGTTCATTGGATGATTAGTGCTAGAAATGTAATGACAATGAGAAAGTTAGAGAAACTTAGGCCAACATAACAGAACAGATTTTTAGAGTAATTTATTGCAGTGGTAGGCTGCTGAATCTTTGTAAACTCCCTGTTCAATAACCAGTGTGTAGCTGAACATTCAGTATATTTGCCTGATGAGCAAAACACTTTCTAAGCAGTTGTCGACCTTTAGTATGCACATTATATAATAGACAAGTTTTTCCACAGTATTTTGTAGTCTGGCATGGTCTATCATGTTCTAACCAAATCCACCTTTTTGTGCTAGTCACCTACCAAAGAGCAGACTGTTGGAACCCTCACCTCTGTCTTAGCTTATAGTGGCTCTGCTGGTATGCTGGACACAGAAATGCTTACTTTTTTGGAAGGATTCTCTCAAAAACCAGTTTTTGTGTTCTACAACAGCTACGGCAGCCAGACAAGCTCCTGTATGATAGAACTGATTTTTCCTGAGAGCAATCCTCAGTTTTATCACAATATACTGTATAGGAATTTCCCAGGCTCATTGAAAATGGTTGGAGGTTACTTTTACTAAAGTGAACAAATATCTGCCTTGTCAATGGTATTCAATGAACATCAGCATGGATATGACTAGTATTTAGAATATAATTATAAAAGAAATTTAATTAATGTTGCCCTTTTTGAGAAATCACCATAATTCAGTTAATCCATAGCTAGAAATTATCATGTAGTAGTTTGAAAATGATGAGTACTTGGAACATTAAATGTCACAGATATTACCATAAAGATATTCATTTTATTTAAAAAAATTTTTAAATAGGCAAAAATTAGTCATCTATTAATAGAAGCAGAAATCACTTAATATCACAAATTGGATCATCTTATATAAACTGTTTTCCCTTTCCCTAGTGCTTTATGCATTATGAACATTTTTATATGCTAAGATTTAGTGAAAGCAACTGTTGAAAGATTACATTTTATTATATTATATTTAACAGTAATAAATATCAATTTATAGTTGGCATTTTCTAGCAAATACATTTGTCAGAAACTACCATTTTTAGAGATATAGGAAATGGAGGCCATAAGAAAAGGATAAAATAGGGAAGGTATTGTATAATTTATCAATGTTTGAGTACTGGCAAGTCACTTCTATTTTTCTAAAACATAAATTTTCCAGATACTGAATACTGTAGAATATTTTTGTTATGTGTAACTTTTCGCTGCCATTGGAGAGTAACCAAAATAAAGAAATTTTGACTCTGCATAAGTAACTTAGAAAATGTAAAGATTAACTTTAGAAGTAAAAAGTTAATTTGAGCAAACTAGTGTTTTCCTTTGTTTGTCCTTGAAGGTAGTGCATGCATTTTTATATCCATCTGACAGAAGAATGCTTTTGAATGTAAAAAATGCCATATAGATATTACATGGTACTATCAGTGACTGAAAAATAAACCTGACTTTCAAAAGTAATACTTAAAGCACAATATTTTCCATATACTTCTTCTATCTTCTGCATCATTATACCACTGATTTTCAGAGTGTCTAGGACTAGATGCACAGAAAGTATTTAGTGATGAAATGCAATATGAGTTGGGGGCAAATTTTTCAAAAGAAACAAAATACAAAAGTACTGATACATGGCTGGGTAGTTGAAAATAACCATTGTGAAGGGACCTTTCATGTGTGTGATGTCATAGTATCCAATCAACACCAAGCTGTGTCTGTTGTAGTAAGATCCCACTTAAACCAGCAGCCCCATGGTTTCTTTTGCAATCTCACTCTCTTTGGAATAAAAGAATGAACCCAAATGGGTTCTTGTAGTTAGGAATTTCAAAATATCTACAGAATTGATGAAGATGAAAAGGAGAAAGGAAATAAAGGGTATCCCATGGTACTATTTAATAAAGCTAAGCGAACATATTTATTTTATTAAATTTATTCACTCATTTAACATTTGAGTATTCAATTTAACTCAGAAAGATCATTTCTCTTGCTAGTTATAGTGTGTGCATGCAATGATGTGTAGATATGCATATACACATGCAGGAGTGTAGCGTATAAACAAATTAAAAGGTATTACCATGCAATATACTTCAAATTTCTTTAAACATCACTTAAAACAAACACTACCTGTGTTATTAAACTTTTATATTGTGTTTTTACTTCTGGATGGAATATATAGAATGTTACATGTGTTCTTATAGCACTGGATGGAATCTTAATCAAGTTTACATCAACTATATCCTTAACACTCTTACTATTTTCTCCGAATGGTGACTTTAGTTTCTATCTGCCTCTCTTTATCAGTCATTCATTCAATAAGAATCAATTGTGATTTGCAAAACCATAATCTTACCTTCCAAATGGAATGATATAAAAGTCAAGAAGACCACAGACTGAGGATGAGTTTTTATGATGTAGGTGCAATTCATGTTATTGTCATATTGTTTAGGGTAGTTTGGAGAAACAATGTAACCTGAAGAGTCAGTGAAATTACTTCCACATCCTAGTGGGAAGAAAAAGGTACTGTCAGGATATTTGCTCTCACATACAGCATCTTTTTATCAGTAAAGGAAAGACTCATACTTCCTAAATTTTCAAGACACATTCCATGACATACTGTGCTCTGATTTAACAGTAAAAACACATGCAAAAATGAGAACAATATTTATTTTTAGAAAATGCTGCAGAGGAAAGTTTACCAAAAGTCCATTACAAATCATTTAACTGTAAAATATTAAACAAAGGGTAATTTAGCAAGGAATTACTGAAGATAACGATGAGGAGTTATGTATCGGATCAGTACACACAATGATTTTGAAATATCTCATAGTACTAGAAATGAAATTATGTCATTTTCATTGTCATATCAATATGGCCATAGAAACAATACTTGCTTTTAAAATAATGGCTAAATTTGCCATCCCACCTCTTATCAAAATCTCACACAAGTTCCTGGTGTTGGAAAAATAGAGAACTATCTTTTTTATTACTAATATAGCATTTGTTTTCATATACTCACTAAACTCATTAGCCCATAGCACCCCTTGACATATCCTATGTGAAAATACCAGTCTCATTTTAAAATGATCTTAAAATGTGCAATTATATACACATACACATAGACAGGACCCAAGTAAAGATCTGCAATTAGGACAGAGCTACTTTTCATTGCTTCCTTTACGCGATCTTCCTTCTTTTATTCACATCTGAAATCCCTGTTCATTGCATTCATTTTCTCTAATTCCTTTCATCAAACTTTTGTAAACAGGGACTTGCAATTAATGGTGACTTGATTAATTCAGTGAACAGGCTGAGTCAACTCTACCATTGCTACATTACAGCAAAGCTAAGTTGTGAATATTAGTCAAGGAAGGAAGGGAAATCATGAAAAAAGTGGCTCCCAAATTTTACAGAGCATGAGCATCATCTGAGCTAAAACATGCAAGTTCTGAGGTCTAATGGGCTCGGGGTGACACTCTGGAATCTTGATGGTTTGAAATCACCAGGTGATTTCAATAGCGATAGTTTATGTACTACACTCCAGACATAGTCATGTCTACTATTTTCTCCTGAGCTTTGCCCAATGCCTGACCTACTCTGTGTGCCAGGGTGATTTTTAGATGCTGACTATGGATTAGAGCACATAGGCATTTTGCTGATGTAAATTGACCTATTGTTGAATTCAGATTCAGTCTTTCTGATTTCTGAGAAAAGGTCATATTCTCAGGAATAGGTGACCCAAGCATGCTCTTCCATTTTAAACCCCATTTCCATGCTTGTGGCAGCCACACCCCTTTAAGGACCTCACATTGTGGTTTTCAGTGCTACTTACGGCTTACAAAAGATGCAGAGAAGCCCTGAGCTGGGGCCTCCTGAGACTGGAACACGACAGTGAATGCATTTCTTGGAGTGATGATGGAACTGGGAGCCACATTTCCACAGCTCATGGCTAACAGGGCTTTGTCATCCTCTTCAGTTCCTTCCCACACCTAGGAGCATAATAAATATGAATTAATACTCAAGGTTTTCCTTTGCCAATGTTCTTATGTGCTTAAGCTATAAATTTATATATATATATATATTAGATGTATAAGGCCTAAAGGGAATAGGAAATAAACGTATGCAAATCTGTAATATTTCTTATGAGGATAGTTATTTGCAAGTTGCTTTTTATTAGTATGCCCTGTTCTTGAATCCTCCAAGGAGATTGAGGATTGAGTTCACTTTCATGTAGCTAGCAGTAATAAATATATGTGTAATGTTATTATATATATAATATATATTACACATAATATATTATATATATATATACATAAAAAACACTACCCAGTTTGTTTTTAGCTTTTAAAGTAGCTGAGCTTGCTAGAAGCCAATGGGACAAAATAGCAATGTGAGCCACATTGTGCTTAGAATTTTTCTTGGATGATGGTACTTGTGGGGTGCAAGTATAAGACATTTACCAAAACAAAGTCCAGAGAAATGGTTGGTTTTTTTTTTGTGGACCTTAAAGAAAACAGGCATGAATTTCAAGCATACATGTAATTACCATATTAGAATAAATTATAGAAGACTTTCTGGCAGTACTGAATTTTAAGGTTTATGTGGAAGAAAGGATGAAAAATCTACAGATTAACATACAATTGTAAGATATAATATAGAGAAATCCCTTGAATACAAACCCTAGTTTCATCCAGCACTAATAACTTACAAAAAATATCATAGAATATCACTAGGAGGATGTTGATACTGATGCAATACACCAATCATTCAATTTCCCAATTTTACTTTCTCAATTTTGCACACAATTCATGTGTCTCTGTATATTTAGTGAAATACAAGCTATATACCACCACATTCAAGAGACTGAATGGTTTTGGCACCACCAACTTTCACCGAGAGGTCACATTATAATCACACACAATTCACTCTGGCATCCCTCTCTATAATTGTAGTATATCCTCTTTTCTTAATAGTTTCATTATAATAATATTAAATCAATAAGTGAGAAGGGATCCAATTTTTAGGACTGATTTTTTTCACTTGGCATAATTTACTGGTATTTTGTTCAAATTTTTAGTTTAACAACAGCTTCTTTGTAATTAAGAAGTTACATGCCCAGGTATTTATATACCAGAATTCATGTAACCATTCATTTATTGAAGGACATTTGCAAAATTTTGTTTTCTCCATTTCAAATACAGCTTCTGTGAACATCTGTATGCAATTTTTTGTGTAGATGGAGTTTTCTGTACTCTGGGCCAAAGGCCCACAAGTGCATTTGCTGAATCATGATATTAAGTACATTTTAGTTTTATAAGAAACTGCCAAACTATTTCTACTCATTAGGTGCTTTTATATTCCAAATACGAAGCACTGTTTATTTTATTATATCATATTACTCAATGTTTAACGTACCCTATTAAAGTAGAAACTATTCTTTTTTATGGTTAAGTGATTTAAAACTCAAATATTTAATTAGCTGAATGGAATCTAGACTAATGTGAATTTAGGGCCTAGGTTCTTGACACTAAAAGCATAGCCTCTAAGAGATAGCCTATAGCAGATACAAAACAGTTGCAGATGAAATAAATTTGTTGTACACTATTATGTTCCTAAAGTCAATGAAAGTGATGTCAGGGCCATATGAGCTGTATTTGTAACTTTTCAGAAAGAAAGTTTTGCTGACTGATCCACTACCATTTTTTTCTCAAAATATATGAAAAATATATTTATCAAAATGAAAAATTTTTTCAAAATTAAAAATTCCATTTCAATGAATATAAACCTCTAAACATTGAAAACTACTGTCTAGACTATCACTACTACTCCAATGATGAAATTTAATTAATATTAATAAATTATTTACATGTAATGATTAATAAATTATTTACTAAAAAGACACTCTTTTCAGCTTATGGGCTCTTAAGTCCCAGGTGAAGGTTAGCATTAGCTATATCTCCAACCTCACATCATTTCTATAGCGTACTTAAATTTTTCCTGTCATGATGTCTTATGTTTGTTTTGTCCCTGAGGATCTATGAGGAAAAAGAAGAGAGAACATGAAAGGAAAGAAAAACAAAAATCTGATTTTTCTCTATAATTTCCATATAAAGGAAGAAACATGAGAGCCTATGAGAATTTAATAAGGCTTAACTCCTTGATTAAATTACTTTGCTTACATATTAGCAAATAAAAACTCACAGCAAAATTTAACTTCTAATAGCTAAGGCTTCTCATATTTTCCTTCTAGAAATCCAAGTAACAAAGCAGCAAGTTATTTCAGTGTAAGAATTTATGTTCATGAAACCAGCTTGATTCCGGTTAAAGAAACTAGAGTGCTCACCTTCACAAAGCTGTTCTGACACTGTCCATCACTACTGGGGATTAGGAAATTGTTGTCAAAGTTGATCTCCAGATGTTGACTTTCATGAGCAATGACAGTCCAGGAACATCGGCTGTTCTCAGGAAAGTTTAGGGGCCAGTGAGGAGATCTGATTGTACCATTATGTGAATGAAGTATCCCTCCACAACCTGAAAAATTATCATGAAAAAAAGTCATGAATTTGCAAATAAATGAGTAAATTGATATTTTTTGTAATTCAAGGCTTCTAGAGAAGGCATAGCTTTAAAGGTAAAATTTTCATTTCATCCTTTTCACATGACTCATTGGCCTTTAGTTACTGGCACGGTGGCTCGTTCTCGTAAGCTTCAGCCTATGAAGCGGCCGGGGCTAGGGATCACGGTTCGAGTCCCGCGTGGGGCCCGTAGCGAGACCTAGTGCCAAAAAAAATAGCTGGGTGTGGTGGTGTGCGTCTGTAATCCTAGCTACCTGGGAAGCTGAGGCTGGGGATTGCTTGAGTCTGTGGTGCCCCGGGCAACGAGAGCCTGCGATTCCACAGGCAAAAATAGCAAGACCTAGTCTTAAATATATATATATATATATCACAAATTTCACAAAATGAAATTAAAAAGTATTTCCTGTGTCTTTTGTTTTTAAACCCTTGAAAAAACAGTGCTTCATCTAAAACTGCCCTCTGACTTCAACAGCAACTAGTAATTTAATAAGGGAAAGTTGGATTCATTCCACACAAGTCTGCATCATAACTGACTCTCCTAGAGAGTATTGCCGTGTGTGTGTGTTTGTGCGCGCGTGCATATGTGCATGTGTGATATCACAAGACTTTAAAGAAAGCCTAATTAACATATCTAATGCAAGTTTTATGTTTTCTGGGAATTTCCACAAAGTTCATGCTTTATTTCTTTTAAGTGGGTAACTCAATTCTGATTTTCAAAAGTTTATATATATTTTTGTACATCATCGCATTCCCTTGGGTTCTCCCATCACCATATCACCCAAGAACTGTCATCTTGATCTTTTGTGCTTGTCCCTTCCCTGATTTCCCCTATACCTTTTCTCCTTCCTAGCTGTATGCTTTCGCTTGGTTGTTAGCTTGTTTAGACTTTTTCTCTTGACCTTTTGTTTGTTTTCCCTATATCCCATCGATAAGTGAGACCATCTGGTTTCTGTTTTTTTCTTTCTGATCATTTCTGTTAACATGATTCCTTTTAGATTCATTCATATTATTATAAAGGCCTCATATTTATCATTTTTGATTGATGAATAATATTCCATTGTGTAAATATACCACCATCTTTTCATCCATTTGTTTGGGAAAATTTTTTTGCTGTTCATACAAGTGGTAAGGGTTTGATAGCGAAGATTCACAGAGAACTCACACAACTTAATAAGAACAAAGAAAAAGGCCCAGTCAAAAGACAGGGAGGAAAGCTAAAAAGATATTTATCCAAAGATGAAATACAAATGAACAATGGGTTTATGAAAAAAATGTCCAACATCACTAGTAATCAGGGAAATGCAAATCAGAACCACAGTGATATGACATTTATGCCAGTAAGAATAGCCCATATTAAAAAAAAAAAAACAAGAACAAAACAGGAAACAACAAGTGCTGGTGTGGACGTGAAGAAAAAGGAACACTCTTACACTGCTGTTGGGAATGCAAACTGGTTCAGCCACTATGGAAAGCTCTATGGAGGACCCTCAAACTACTGAAAATGGAACTAACATTTGATCCTGCAATTCCTCTTCTAGGAATCTACCCAAAAGAGACCAAATCACTAATACAAAAATACACCTGTACTTAGATGTTTATACCATCACTATTTACAATTGCCAGGATTTGAAAGTTCACACATTAAAAGCCACTCTTTTGAAATTAAATCATCAGTCTATGGGCATACCACTCTGAAATTGCTCGAACTTGTCTGAAATTAAATCTTCAGTGATATTTTGCCACATGCTACAAGCAGAGTGTTCATTTTAAGTCATAGACTTGATCTTGCCATTTTACTTGCCAAAACACTACAATCGCTCCCTTTTCTGAAGGAGTGACACAAAAGTCAAGCTTTTCCATAATGTGGACTAACCATCTTCTTTCCCTCATTTGACTACTTTGTGTTCAGCCTTCAAGAGCCACATATTTTAAACTGTGATTCTAATGGATATTTTCTATTACATGCAGTTCCTTATGCCTATAGGAGCAGTATTGTGTAATATTAAGATAAACACAGCAAAAATGATCTTATACTTTGTGAAAAATACAGCGGTTACCAAGGGGGAGGTGGAGGAGAAGGGAGATGAAATAAAGCACTGGCATTAGGAGGGAGATGGGGTAAAGCACTGGCAGCAGAATTTTGTTGCAGAGAGAGTGAAGCAGATGATATGCTGAGGTGTGCATTAAGAAGCTACATTCCCAAAATTATATAGTTTCATAAATTAATGAAATTTGAAGAAAAAAGTTTACGGCTGTACTATCTTTAATCACATTCTGGCTCAACTGATTATCAGCTATGTGACTTGTCAAATCATTAGCCCATTTATCATTTCCTGCCTAAGAAAAATAGAGGAAATATGTATATATTGATCTTCTGTCATTATTACAAGGTCATAAAAACATCTAGAATTGAGTTAATAGAGATTATGTGCAAAATGCATACTTTTTGAATTTGTTGATAAATTTTAAAAATATATTAAAAAAGAAAATAAATACAATGGATGTTTCTTTTACCTAACGCTTGTGTGTTCCAGCTTGCATAAAATCCTCCATTTTCTAATGAATGGTCTGAATTAAAAATCACCACCAGTTGATTGGAACCAGAGAAGATTGGCCTGGGGTTTGTGTCTCCACAGTATTGTCCAATTATAGGCGATCCAGGAGAACCACCATTCCGTACTGTGACAGAATCCCAACTACAGGTTAGATGGGTTTCAAGGTCAAAGTCACTGAATGTAAGCTGTAGGGGGAAAAAGAAATAATGAATGAAAAAGAAGCACTTTTCCTGTGAGTAAGATTATCAAGATGGAGTTAGCTATGACACTCATAGCTATCTTTTTTTGTTTTGTTTTATTTTTATTTTTGTTTTATATTAATTTGCAAGATTTTATATATGTGTCTCTAATTCTCCTATGCCTTCTTTCTAGTTCCTTATTGCAATTACTCTTGCAAATGTTGAAAGGGGATCTTTCTTCTAAAACTGGAGTCATTAAGGGGGCTGTCTCCATCCCCTGAACTGGGATGCAATTCATACCATGAATGTGAATGCACATCTCCTGGAAGGGGAGTGCTCTTTCTACATACAATTTCTGTGATTGAAGAAAAAAATGTATTCTTCATTAACTATAAGCTTACAGATGCCAATGTATGTACTCTAATGAGAAAATTTCAGGGAGAAAATGATGTGATTGCAGGATCAAAGCCTATTCTAGTCACCTGCTTGTCTAAAAAATTTTGTTTCGGCACAGGACATGTTGCTGTCCTATAGTCTTAGAAGTAATTTCATCTGTCATCAGAACTCACAGTAATAGTATGGCCTTGTGGGGCTTCCAGCAACCAAGAACAGTGGGTCAAGCTGTCATAAGAGGCTGGATAGTTGGGGCTTGTGATGACTCCACTCTCACCAATCTGTATCCCACCACAATCTGAAATTAGATTTTTACCTGTTACATAACAGGAGGAAAACACCCTACAAGCCAAAGTAAGTAGTATAGCCTGAATACTTAATGATTAACTATATGTCTACATATATATATATACGTATATACAGTGCATACTTGTGTATAGTGTATACATCACATAATACATATATTCTCATTTAATGATTGAAAATGACACTAATTACCATATTGAACACCAGATATTTAAAAGTAAATAAATTTAAAAAATCAATAAATTCATGAAATTGGATGAAAGTAAAGTAAAACTGGGTAAAATATTAGAAATAAACAGAATCTCAAGTAGTGTTAAACAGAATCACATACTGAGAACATTTTCAAATTTAGTACAAGTTTATGAGTACTAAACTTGTACTAAATTTGTACTCCAGTATCATAACTGGAGAATAAACAGATGTGTGTACAATTGACAGTCAATGCATGATGAATAAAATAAGCTCCATTCCTTTTCTTGAAAAGACAAGGCCAGCCAAAGATAAATGTATGTTTGAACAACATGATCAGCTGACTTTGTCATTTGCTAATAAACACATCTGTAGTCAGCTAGCACAGTATACAGTATCATAAGAAGCTAAGAAGTGGTTATGTTTCTAAAGCACAGTATGATCTGCTTCTTGAAGGCTGTCTCTTTTTTTCTTAGCCTGATAAATAAAAATAAGTTGGTAAGATGTTGAGTGAATTGATAATCTCACCTCTTTCCCAAGTCAGTCATTTGGTTATAACACAAAAATAAGTTAGGTAAAACTGCAACTAGCACATTTATTAATAGAGCCAAACAAAGGGAGTAAAAGAGACCTCCAAAATAATAAAGGTACTTAAATTCTGAGGGTTAATCTCATGAGGACAGTGTATCCATCTGAGAGGATATAGAATGAAGATTTGGGCCAAGGAGTCAGGGTCTAAGGTATGAGAACAACATATGGTTTAAGACCCCCCAAGCGGAAGGACTGGAATTGAGACTTTACAAAGTCTGCCATGTTAGTGAAAAGGGACTAGAAAACTTCAATGACCTAGGAAAATAGCATACAATAGTGCCCTCTGTCCTGGGCTGAATTTTCAGGCACAGAATGCACAGATACAAATCCAACACTAAACAATAACAAATAATACCCAGTGATATATTTGAAAACACATCATAACCAAGTGGGGTTTATCTTGGAAATGACAGGATGATTTAAATAGAGAACATTTTTTGATATAAACATCACATTAATACATTAAAGAAGAAAAATGTTTCAATAGATGAAGAAAAATCATTTGATAAAGCCCATGTCCCTTGAGAGTAAAAAACAAAACTTTATACACGAAGAATTGGAAGAGATTTTCTTTAATCTGATAGAGTACATATGGAAAAAAAAAAGAAAAGAAAATATTAACAAAGTAATGTCATAGATATTTACATCAGAAAAAAGATACTGTATTCCTGACATTCAACATTGTGATGATGGCCTTAGCTAGTAAAATGAGAAATGAAAAAGAATTTTAAGATTGAAGAAGATTGCTATCATTTGCAGAGAAGATACAATTAATTGCACAGAAAAGTCAACTATAGAGAAAACACTAATAAAATTATAGCAAAATCACTGGGCTGAAGATCAATATATAAAATTTTAATACCCTTTAATACCAATATATAAAATTTTATACCCTATAGTATATTAACTATAGTTAAGCAGAATATATATAACTTAGGATATTTCATTGATATTAGTAACAAAATTAATACTACCTATAAATAAATTTAACAAAATATTTATTAACTCTTTAATGAAAAATTACTAAAAATGTATTATTTTACTAACAGGTTTGAGACTTCAATTGTATCTTACTTGTAAAGGAATAGTATGCATTGAATCCAATATGTTCTACACGTTCATTGGTGACAAATTGTATCCAAACTTGAGGATATGGTATAACCAATGGCACTGTAGGTTTTGAAGGCCCACAAAATCTCCATATCAAAGGCCCAGCAGCATTATCTGAACAAAATAACATGGAATCATTATTTACACAGCTTTTGAAAAATAAAGCCAATAAATTCATAAAGAATGAATAAGACAACCAATAAGAATTCACTGGCATACATTTAAAACATGATTGCAAATATTTCAGTTTCTGTGTTTGTCAACTGCCAAAGACAAAGTCCCTCCAAGTGGGTAATTCTCTCTCACATACACAAACACACACAATCTTTTTTTTTTTTTTTTTTGGTAAGGGCTGGTTTCTCTACTGTAGAGGCTATTTTACTTCAATTTGTGTTTTCATAGTTAATTGAGTATTATTTAACAGAGAGACAACCAACTTTGTAAATATATGCACATGCCTTTTGTTATTTATGGAGTGAAAATATATTGCTAGTGATGAAGAATCTTGTCAAAATAAAAGTGATTATTATCTAAAACTTTCAAGATTTCCTTATTGTACTTAAGCAAAATGAACAGAGTATTTGCTACTCAGGCCAAGACTATTTGATTTGGAGCTTAGTATTTATGAAGGTTAATATTCACAGTAGTTTGATTAATATTTATAGTGCATCTACAGAGTTGACACACACCTGCTCTGTTTATCATCAGTCCAACATCACTAATCATGTAAGTCAACAAAATATAGTATTTTGACTGTCTTCTAAAGAGAAGATTGCCTTTAATAGCTTGAAATTAAGTATACAGCTGTTCTCCCTGATTCTATAAGTAGATGGAGGTAGTGAGTATTTATCAGAATCACTTGGGAAATATCTCCAACTACACCTTCCATTTCCTTCATAAATCTTCTAAGATTTATCTTCCTCAAAGAGGCCAGATGATTCTCTAGCTGAGGCAGTGGATCTGTGACCAGAGACTTGATCAAATTTTCCTTAAAAATTTTGCGCTCCATGCTCTCAAATCCCCATTGTTTCTATAGCAAACATTGCTATCCAATAACTAGACTAGCTTCTGCTGCTTTCAGCCTCATTTTCTTTACATTTTGCAAAAATATGAAACTTAGTGACACTTAGAAGACACAGATTATCTACAGTGTTACTTGGTCTACTGATTTTTTTAGAGGGGCAGGGGAAGAGTGTGAAGTGGGTGTGGTATGGTCACAATACCTGAAGAACTTGATCAGGTACCTCTAAATCATATATAGCAACAATTTTGCCTCAATTTAAAACAAAAGTGTCAATGTAATGATGCGGTAGTTTGATGAATAATTTATGCTTTCATTGTAGGACAAGAACCAAAATGGATTCATCTTCCACAAATAAAGATATTTTAATTCTTATATTTTAATTCTTATATTTTAATTCTTATAAGATTATGGTTTACCAAGCTGTAGAGTCTGTGGGAAAACAGAACTTTCTCAGAGTTTCTCAGATTCTTTTTCATCTTGACCTTCAAGCACAGGTGATCTAGTACATAATACATAGCCTTGAGATGCAGTCCCATGTGAACAAAGCAGTAAATAATAATGGAACCTTGATGTACAGTTCACATCCAGGAAGCAAACTTCTAAACACTAGGCCTAAATTTGACCCTGCACTGACTTTGTCTATAAATCATATAAAAACTAATAGGGCTCTGGAGGGTGGAAGAGGGGAAAATGCATTGGTTTCTTTGGCCTCTCACAGAACATAGGGCCACTGAACCATCTAGGGCCCAAGGAAGTGGCTGCTATTGGACACTGCTGCTATTGCTACCTGTGTGTCTCCTGCTACCTCATAATGAACTCTTGTGCCTGTTCTTAATATATCTGGGTTTCATGAGCTCTTCTACTCTCTGCTATCATCAAGAACCAGGCAAGCTTGCAGCTGAGGCCTAATACAAGTACAACTCAACCCATTTCTCTTTAGAAAAAAAAGATTGCTTGGGGAATTTGCTACGAATTTTCTACAACGGAATTCTACAAATACCTTCCATGTGCTTTACCATTGAGTACACTGCAAATCTTCACAAGATTTCTAAGTCCTAAGTGGAATTTCACAGCCTCTTTTTGAATACATTTAGGAGAACTTAATACATTCTGATCATGCTGCATTCCTGTCTCCAGGAAAAGTCTTGAGTAGTAGATGATAGTTGCAGAGACAACCTGAACTCATTAAAACAGCAGAGACAAAAAGAATCTCTTGGGTAAGTCTTATATCAGTAAGACCTAAGAGCTAATGTAAACACTGACAGATGTCACTTACTATTCATAGGGCACGTTTTCCCATTCTGGACACACAAAGAATTATGGTTTTGTTTGAACAATATTTGTGTGTGTGTGTGTGTCTGTGTGTGTGTATTGGTGATTTTCTCTTCATTGTTGGTGATCTCCAGGCATGACAGATATTATAAATGAATGTGAAATCATGTTCCTTGATGGAACTCACCGACTCGGAATTCAAGGACATCAAATAGACAGTCTGGGTGACTCTCAAGGTGAAAATTCTCAAAATTGATATAAATGGATGAATTTTCCTGATTTGGATTGCTGATAGTCCATTCACAGTTTAGGTTTCTTGAATAATTACTGACTCCATCATAGCCAGGGGAAGAAAAGCTTCCATTAGGGGAAGTAAGGGATCCACCGCATACTAAGAAACAAAAAACAGAGAAGTAGCAGTAAGATTAATGTCAAAGCAGAAGATATAAATACTATACAAATAATAACTAAAATGAAAGAATAGCAATGTTTTTATCACTTTGATTTGTTTCTCAATATGAAGTCAAGGTTGTGGGTGAAGAGTTACTTATGCATGCATACAAGCTAAACAAGTTCCTGTGGGTTTTAGTAAAGATTGATGTACAAAATTAAACAGCTTCTTTATTGCATTGTTGGGTAAATAAGGTGGATAGGGGTTGTTGGCTATAAATAAATATCTCCTAATTTGGGCCTATTGTTGTTCATTAATATTATTTATTGATTGATTTCATATTTGTTTTTAATTTAGATTAATATGGAAATATGGTGGTGGTCCTAATGGCTGCTAATTAATAGCTCTCCATTTGACTAAAGAATTTAATTGGATGAAACCGCTAAAGTATTAATAGAATGTCAATGAATTTGCCCCATTTAATAAGAGAATGAAGGTTCCTTGTATCAATGAAATAATTTAAGGTTCTTTTTAAATATTGAACCCCACTCCTCAATATAGGTAAAGCACAAATTCAGAAAGTAGTAAGCCATATCTTGCTTAAATGTTCAACATTCTACAAAAAATATGAACCACTCACTTATTTACAATGGAAATATATAAATGGATAAATGGGTGAATGACTAAGTAATAATAAAAATGTCTCTCTTTAATTAAATTAGAACTAAGTTGCCTTCTAAAAAGTAGATGGTCTCTTTCCACAAAGAAGATTCCAGTAAGTTCTAAGGAACTAATATCATTTGCAATAATGGCATTATATGGAATAGAGCTAGAGTTAGCTCTCCTAATAGCACATTTAATTCTAATTCATAATCACATTTTCTTTCCAAAACCAGAATGTATTTTTTTTTCTGTTTGGCATGGTTTTTCTTATCTGGTTATTTATTTGTCTTATATGGTAAATACTAGGTGTAACTTTGACACCTAAGACAAAGGAGAAATTCCTTTTTATTTTTGGCAGTAGTTATGGGGCAGTCACTATGCACACGATTAAGGCAAGGGTGTGCTAAATCGCCACTGTTACCTGCATCTTCACTGGATGTGTAAGAAGCCATGAAACCTCCATAAGGCCTGGATCCATCAGTGAAAAAAACAACTTTCATTGTGTTTCCTGAAGATTTGATCTCCTTGCTTATGTTCACACTACTGCATAACTTCTCTAGCTGTGGTGAGTTACTTCTAAGGCCATTGAATACCTGTTGGGAAAATAGTTTAGCCTTTAGATGCACAGTCCATCATGCTGAATAATTCCTAGGAGCTTGTGTTTTCAGTCCAGACACACTTTCTTTTAAGGAAACCCTGTGCTGAATGAATTACTTAACAATAAGTGCTCCGGGCTCAATGCCACAAGCCTCAATATACCTGGAACAAATATTATGGCCTCAGGGTCATTTCACTAAAATGAAAACACTGCAGTAATCCTCTCCTGCCAATGTGGTGACAAATGCTGTACTGCTGTGCTCTTTGCAACTGGACTTTGCAATTGTGCTCTAACTATAAAGGAGATATTCAAAACTACATCTTAGTTCTCAGAGTTCACTCAAGAGCAGTTTTTCTTAACAATGCTTCAGGACCTTTGACATTTGGAATGAAGGCTTGATATAACCTTAGAAATGCTTTGAAATATATAATGCAAGTATTTTTGAATGTTCTTAAAAATAATTTTAAAAATCAATCTCAATCAATATAATAGTTCTTTCCTAACTACCTAGAGCTTCAAAGCTTCAAATGTTCTAATTTGAATTTTTAAAAGTGAATAAGGGTATAATTGACTGCATATTATTAAACAATAACTCCATTTACCACATTGCTATAATAATTGGCAGAGTATTATTGCAGTTCTGTACAAAACCAAATGAATGCCTCATTTTCACAGTTTAGGAAAGATCCAGAAGTCACTGAACAATAACCAATTGAGTGGTTGATATTTCCATTTCTAGAAGAATTTGAATAACTCAGAATTTGCAGTAATGATTCAGAGTATGACACTAAGAAATATAGAGAAGAATTATGGAGAACTTATTTCCTAACAAAAGAGATATAAGTTGCTTTGTTTTGCTTTTTTACTTACCATAATTGATAATTTAGTTTTATTGGGGCTTCTGGTTTGAAATGTTTTTCAGATCACAGGACCAGACACAGCCAGCAGCTCCTACTATTTATTGACATGGACAAATAACAGACTCTACTAAAAATGCTCTGGGACTATTTTCCAATTAACACACACTCTCTCAGACATGATGTCTGAGATGTCACATAATATCATGTAAGGCATGATATTATCCTTTTTTTTTTTCAGATTAAGACACCAGAATTCAGAAAGATTATCCAATTTGCTTATGGTAGTATTGAGATTCAAATTATCCCTCTGACTTCAGACTACAAAGCATTGTATAAAGTAAGAGAAGATGACAAATATTTCAATAATACTGAGAACAGAAATAAATGGGCAAAATATTGTCAGAGTCAAAAGGAATTCTTAGAAACCACGAGGCTAGTGGAACATGCTAGAATCCATGAGTAATGGCCTTTATCTCTATCCCAGTGACTACGTTGAATTGAGAATCACAATGTCTGAAAACTGCCCAGACATCCGTTTATCATATGAACTCTGGCTTTTAGAGGCAACCAGAGTACTGGTCCATTTTCCTCCTTCACTCCTGTTTATACTCAGAAACTACAAATACCAGGAAACAATGGAGTAGGACGAAGGCATATGAGCTTCAGGACAAAGAATGAAATTTGCTATAAGCAGTAATAAAAAATTCACAAGTCTCACTGTCATGCACAGTGGATGGTGCAGCTTTTCTTCTACTCCGTCTAAATAGAAAGATCAGCAGCAGAGTTTGGAGGAATTTTATGCTCAGCTTAGTTGAATATTCATTTAGAAGCAGTACATTTAAAGCTGCCCTCACTTAACTGGTAGCTATTAGATATTCTTTCCTTCCTTGTATTTCTTGTAAGAATTGAATATTCTGCTGTTAAGATTCTAATAATCACTGTATTCAATATGATTTCAACTGTGGAAACAATTTTAAAGGGAAAAAAACCTGAGAGTATATGCAATTAGCAATGGGTAGGTAGAGTTCCAAATATTTTTCAATTTTCTTATCTCCCCAAATATCATTTATTGTCACATAATATATTTATAATCGGAATAGACTAAATTAGCACATAAATGAATTTATATCACACAATTACAACTATACAATGCAATTCATTGCCAAGAAAATGCATCAAAATATAGTTAATTTTCTTTAACTTTATCTTTGTCTCTAATCTTTCAGTAATAAAACAAAAATGTTTCCATAAAATAAACAAACAGACCTAAATTTCCTGTTTTCAAGTAATGGAAAACAGATTGGTTCCCTAATTTTTAATAACTGATGTAAGACACTTTATTCCTTCAGCTATTAGAACTTGAGACCAAAATTTAAAGCTTAAATTACATAATTATAGGACAATACAAAGTAGTGCTAATATATAAAGATGTTTTACAGTGACTTGTGTTTTAGAAAGCTGATAATAGTGCTCTATTATTCATCCATTCAGCAGTTGTCTCTATTATGTGCCAGGCACTGGGGATTCAGCAGAGATGGAAATTTAGTGGTTATCCTAAGGGACCTTACTTTCTACTTGGAAGTGGGAAGGAACAAACAGTAGAATATCACCTGGTGTGAAGGGCAGAAAAACAATGGTGCAGTGAAAAGGCTAGGCCAGGGCAGAGTCTAATTAATGTATGTTATTCAAAGAAATCTTCAGAAACCAAAAGTCTCTTGATCAGGAACCTGCTCCTCTAAGGAGGAGCATTTCAGACAGGCACTAGTGCACTGAGGGAGTGAGGGTTAGGGGTGGGTTAGGGTTAGGGATAGCTTAGCACATTCACAGAACAGAACAGAGAGGAGGCAACATGGCTGATCCTAGTGAACAAAATAGGAGGGAACTTTGAAATAAGAAACAGGGCAGAGAAGGAGTGGTGCAGAAAATGCAGTCAGAAACCACTGTAAGGATTTAAGACATTTCCCTGAGTGAGAGGAGAGGTCAGGAGAGGGTATTCAATGCATGATCTGATTTAGGTTTAAACCCATCACACTGACTGCTGCACTGAAAATGCAGAAAGCAAAGGAAGCAGGGAAACCAACTGGAATTATTATAATAATCCTGAGTGTGTGATGATGGTGGTAATAGATGATAGGAGTAGAAGGAGTTAGATCCAGCCAGTGGCACTGACTTGTGGACATAAGATGTGAGAAGAAGAACTCCAAAATAGACACCAAGGCTTTTGACCTGAGCAACCAAAAGTTTAACATTTTTATTTATTGAGATAATAAAGACAGAGAGAATGAGAAGCTGGGTGGGAACCTAATTATTAATCTACAATTGATACAGTACTCATTGAGATTACATTTATATCAAAGTTAACAATTTTCTTTCCCACTCATATATCTCATTTGCTTTCTTTTGCGAAGGGAAGCTAAGAATGCTTAAAGCAGCCAGGCATAGTGGAGCATGCCTGTAAGCGGCAGCCTAGGAAGCCGTGGCCAGGACCAGGGTTCGCAGTTTGAGTCCTGCTTGGGGCAATGCAGCAAGATCTAGTTCCATGGTGGGCATGGTGGTGCACACCTGTAATCCCAGCTACCTGGGAAGCTGAGGCTGGGGATTGCTTGAGTTCGTGGTACCCTGGGCAATGTGAGCCTGTGGTTTTAAGGGCAAAAAAAGTGAGACCTAGTCTCAAAAAAAAAGGGGGGGATGCTTAAAGTATTTGAGTTTGACAACATGACAGACAGGTGGCCACAGTCCTTCAGAGGAGTCATTCATTCAGTACTTCTGGCAGTGACCAGAAATTATGTGGGACCATGCATTTGCTGAATTTTTGTTGCTACTTATCCTGCAAGTAGTACCTTTCTGCAATACACTGCCTATAAGCCTAACTTTTTTTTCTGTTACCCAATTTTGCCATATGTAATGATCACTGCTCTTAAATTCTCACCCTGATCTATGCAATGAAAACTGTCTCTTAAAACAGCTTTTACAATTATTTTGGCAGTTACTCATGCTTTTCTCCTACCTTAAACATCGAGAATTTGTCTGATACTGCTACACAGGTGGGAATATTCCTAGATGCACTTATGATTATGGGTCAATAAATTCCTCAAACAATGGAATATAACATTCCTGGCTCCTCAGGACACTTACTGTCACATGCTCATTGTCGCAAGATGGATGAGCTTCCAGCCTCAGGCTGTTAAAAGTTAGGGTGATTTGCCTTCCTTCATGAGCTGTAATTCTCCACTCGCAGATCCGGCCATGAGGATTTGGGCTCAGGTAGTTGGGAGAAGTAAATGTTCCGATAGGACCCTGAAGATCCCCACCACACACTAAAGGGGGGACAAAATAAGAAATTCCCAATGCAATCAAAATAACAGCTTCTATAAAAACAGTTTTCAAAACTAAAGAACATTATTATTATTATCCCACTAAAAATGTCATTGCTTTTAAAAATCACTATAGATATACAAGGACTTATAGAGAACATTTATATTCACTTACTGGCAGAATTTTATTTTCATGATCCAAAAATAGGAGAAACCAATAAATGCAGTAATCTTAAGAGTCAGGAAACTTAGATGATTAAAGTATCCAGGCTTTTTTTTTTTTTTTTTAAATAATATTGTTTGTCCTCCTGAGTCTCAGGGAATTTATAATGCAAGTTCTGTAACTCTAGGGTGAATGCAGTGGCTTTCTTGAGACTGGATATTACAGCATAATTCTCATTTCCTTACATATCTCTTAGCAACAGTTTCTTTCCAGCATTGATCATAGCTGTGGTTCTTCATTCATTAGTGTGGTCATTTGACTAATGTCTGCTTCTCTACTAAGTTCCATGAAGATGGTGATCAACTTTTTCCCAATTATTGTAATACTAGTGGCTAGGATAGTATCTAGCCTATATAAGTGCTCAATTATACATATAATATTTTAGCAAAAAAATGAACTTACCTTCCATGCTGGATTCAAACTGCATTCTGAATCCTGAGGCAGTAACAGAGCTGTCTGTGACAAACCTTATCAAGGCAACATTACTAGAAGTGTCTATGCTGTCAGGAATGGTGTTGCCACAGTATTTGCCCAGTAAATTTCCTGTAATAGTCATAAAATTAGGTATGTTTATGTTCAGGTTACTGATTTTATTTAATCTGTATTTGAGATGTTCTCTTCATGAGAAGAAAATAAGACAATATCCTATCCATGAAGAAATGATAACCGTTGTCAACAGAAGCTAGACAAACGTGAGTAAAAACCAACATACGCTTAGCTTCTCAGTCCTTAGGCTAAGATCAAGTATAAACTCAATATTGGAAATTTATGAAGTATAACAAAAAAATGCAACCATAGATACTGTCAAAAACACTTAGCACAATAAAGAAGGCTATATCATAGGATCAAAGAAATGATCCTGGGCAACATGTGACAAGTGTCCATCATATTTTTTTTCAGAGTACATTAAATTATCCTTTCACCCTATTTACCCTATGGGAGAGCTTTAAATCATGCCTCATGGCATTGGAAGGTCTCAGCAGCAAGAGGACAGTTTTCTAACACTGCCCTTTCAGTGTGAGCTCCAGGATAAGTAGTAGAATGACACCCATTATTATGTGTGGGTTCTAAGGAGTGAAAATCTGGTTCTTTCTGTATGTAATAGATTTGCACATCTCTGCAAAAAAAAAAAATACATAGCTTTGCCTTTCTTGAAAGTGAAGACACTTCAAAGGTTGAATGAGTGAAAATAAACAAAATGTGTGACAAAATATGTGAAATAAAACACCCCCAATGGCAGTAGATATATTTCACTGACCAGAGGTATGGTTTTCCCAGATCTCCACAAAGTCTTTTTCACAGTCAGAAGAATTCTGAAGGTTAAAGTCTTCAAAGTGGATGGTAAGATAATGTCCTGAGGGACCTTGGAGGCGCCACTGGCAGAATAAATTGTCTGTATAGGGCAGTGTTGGGTATCCGATGCTTTCAATGACACCACTTTGCCCTGTCACGGTTCCCCCACACTGGTCTGGAAAAAAAGAGTAATATTCTATCACAGACTTTTTTTTACTAGCATCATTTGAAAAATTTTAGGTGCCAAGCGAATATGAATTTTTCTAAATTCTGAAAATGTTTGGTTAGTGCATTCCTTATTCTTTGAAACTACTATTGACACACAGAAATTATACCAGAAGTCTGATCCAGTAATGGGAAATGGAAGACTGAAAGAATATTGAATGGCATGTTCAGTAATATCACATTCATTCCCTTTGGACACTTTGTAGGGGCTTTTAGTGGCAAGTAGGTTTCACTTCAAGAACTGATAGATTTATAGGCCTGGCCTTGTGCCCTGTATTAGCGTTTATACTGAGCAGGGAGGCGGGTTATCACTGATGACTGAGGACGGATAATTCTAGTTTAACTATTTCACAACACTTTACTGCAGTAACTAGTATCTTAGGGACTTGGGCCTGGCCTTGTGCCCTGTATTAGCGTTTATACTGAGCAGGGAGGCGGGTTATCACTGATGACTGAGGACGGATAATTCTAGTTTAACTATTTCACAACACTTTACTGCAGTAACTAGTATCTTAGGGACTTGAAAATTACTATTCAACCATTCTTAGCAGTTGCACCGAAAATTTAGATTGAAATAAATATGCTTTATCTCAGGTTTAAAACAATCAGTGATTAAGTACCAACTGGACTAAGTATAGTTACACCTAAGATTTCCAATTTTAAAATGTATTTAATATGTTTAATGAGTGTCGAGACCCACAATATAACTAAATTCGATACAATTCTGACCATATTGTAGTTAACCTTGAGTATGCAAGCTTATTGCGCATTTTTGAATGAGAAGAAACATAAATACTGAGGAGACATACTTATTTTCTATCCAGTGATTGATTTGACACTAAAGATTTGTTTATTAATGGAGAGGAGCGTAAAGTCACTTTTTTACTATTTGATTTGTTTCATAAATTCTTTAATTTTATTTTATAGCTAAGTAGTTTTACTAAAGTAATGATATATATGTATGTACACTTCATAATAAAGAAGAAAAGAATTTCAATGATTGAACTGAAAATGTTTTTCACAAATAAATTAGGGGAAAATTACAAAATATTCAGGCTTACTATGAAAAGAGTTTTAAAATAAATCAATTAAAAGTTAAATGCAAATGGAGTTGTGATTTTAAGCATTTACATTTCTTATTTATTTCTTTCATCAAAATAATGACAAAAAGTCTTCTTTTAAATATTTGATTCTAAAAACTTTTAGTGTGTTAATTCCATCATATTATCTTCATTTAATGTAAAAAATGACGTTACCTATAGAATATTTGGCCTTGAATCCCACGTGGGTGGAGCTGTTGTCAGTCAAGAATCGCAAATACATCATCTCTCCAGAAGACAACTGACTGTTGGGCAATGAGCTCCCACAAAACTTGGAAAGTAGTGGTGCATTTGAATCAGCTCCATCTCTCAGCTCAAGGTAATTCGCTGTGCAGCTAAGATGGAAAGAAAATTCTGTTTATTATACAAAGCCGATTTCTTGACATATTTTGACACAAAACTTCACTCATTTCCTCTGAAGGCATTATTAAATCATTTCTATCGCAAAGGACAATAACAAAGTATGCCATTTTAGAATGCTATACATTTTTTCCTAATCATATCACACTGTTTTAGTAGTTTAACAAGACATTTCACAGGTACCATCCTGAGAAATATTTATTTGCCTTCTATATTCTTAACTAGTTTTATAAACAACAAAGTCATTCTCAAATTAACTTCTAGGAACTTCAAAAAGACAAAATGTTTCCTTTCATCTGATGATTCTACATATGTCACATGAGATGAACTCTTACTCTTTTTCCAACTCTGTGAATACGTGAATGGAGAATCTTTAGGATTCTCTGGGTCCATACAAGAAGACAAATATTTACCCAACATTTCTTGAAATAGCTAATTGGCCAACTAAATTCTGAGTGGGGAAATGGTATGATATCGGGTATGCAGAAAAGGTAAGTAAATGCTCTCCAAGTTTCACACCATGCATACATTTGTAAAATGTACACATGCTTTTGTTTAATGAAGAGAAAAATAAAGATACTTTTTCCAGTTTATGTTGTTATCCTCTTCGTATTAAATATAGTAGGACTCACTCTCAGTTTTGTAACCCTTAATGATTCTTATTAAATAGGTATTGGAAAATTGTACCTGTTTTGTCCCTGTTTCTGACATTGGTGCCTCTTACTATCATGTAACATGAATTCTAACTTGCTAATCATATATTTTATCATTTATGACATTGAGTATGAAGCTTAGCAAATAAATATTCATCAGAGATGCTATATTTTTCCTGTGGGAGGAAGAATGGTTAACATAAATCTCAAACAGTCATCCTCATGGTCTTGTGGAGGATGTGCGTAGAGTCATGAAGGACAATATCTGTGTATATAATCTGCTCAGCTGACAGGCGAGCAACTGGCAGGCAGTGTTTTCAGACTTGAGACATTAAGCATTTCTTTTACTTTGTCTTTAGAAACCCTATGCAGTATATGTTGCAGAGAAAAGAAAAAAAGAATTTGTTCTGAGACATGACGGTTAAAGAATACTAACTCTGCATAGAAGGAAAATTAAATGGAGACGACCTACTTGGGTGTTACTTCAATATTGAATTGATCTTCAAACTGCAACCTTATGAGTTTCCCAGGAGGAGCAGCTAAGAGCCAAATGCAATCAGCATTCTGGGGATAATTATCAGGGTGGTTGGGGGAGGTCATATATCCAGCAGAATCTGCATCATGGATGTAGATGTTGCCCCCGCAGGCTGTGAGGAAACACAGTTAAACATTACTCTGGAGAAAGGCAACTTGGACAAAGCCAGTATCACTTTTTAAAGTCAATTCATCAATATGTCAGATCTCAATTTCCTTTCATCTGAAATTATGCTAATTTTCTTTTTAGGAAAATAAATTCTTCATTTGCTAATTGAAATACTTTTCAGTATGCCACTTGCAAATTTGTCAAATCATATGTTTTCTCTGGTTATTTTATCCTTCTTTAAGATCCAACAAACAGCATTTAAACAGATCAGCCACTTAGAGGAGCTTGTAAATGTATTAGCACTTACAGCTACCCACTCACTATTCAGTTCATCAGATGATACAGAGTTGGGGTGTAACATGTTTAAAAGAGTAGGCAGTTATATATTTGGACAATTATGTGGGCATTCGTTCAATGTGTTTCTTCAGAATTTGGGGGATTTGAGGAGCAAGAAATAAACAGTATGAATTTATTAGTGCAAGAAATAAATCCCCTGAGTATTCTTTACTAAAAGACCAAAGTATTTTCCTTTCATCAACAAATATTTGTTGGCAATCACAGCAAATAAAATAGACAAAAGCAGACTTGGTATTTACCTTGCCAATGAAATTAACCTGTTCAAAGAATTAGGCTCTCACACACCAGATCTGCTAAATCATATTGACATTTATTTCCACTGTCATTAAGCTATTTCTGGTCATATTTTGAATTTTGTCATTATCCAGAATTTTTTCATCTCTGAAACCACAAGTTGCAAATACTTTTGACTAAATTTTGCTACCTTGCTTTTTAATTTTTCCTTTAGACAATCCTTGCAAAATCCCAGTTTTAGCTATTTGAAATCTGAACTCTTTCAAAACTTTATTCTCCTTATTTCTTCTCTAGTTAAGACAATACTTTAAGTTGTCATTTAGTAAGAAAATAGAAATAAGATGATGTCCCTCAACTTGTTATTTTTAAAAAATTATTTTGTAACCATTCTTAGTAAATTAATTTGCATTTCTACCCACTTTTATTTTTCCTTATTCTACCCCCCTCTCTTTACATTTATTCTCCTCCTCATCCATGCTCTGTTCATCTTTCCATATATCACAAGCTCAAATAACTTAAAGACTCTTCCCTACTTCCTCATCATTCCTTTTTTCTCATCTCCCCTTCACTTTTCAACCTGATCAAAGCCCTCTCATCTAAGTCACCACTTGCCTCACATTTACATATGTGATGGTGTTTTTATATTTTCATTTTGTATCCACAGCATTTAACATGATTAACCACATTTTCCTTCTTTCCAGCTTTGTCCCTGAGTTTCTTAGACATTAAGTCCTCCAACTTCACTTTTTAATTTCTCAAGATTATTTCTTTCATCCTTGGATGGCCCTTTTTAGGATTTTCATGCTGTGTCCTCGGTGCTGCAGACACACTAATATTTCTGGCTTGATTACAACATTCAGATTTGAAATTAAATTCATGGGAGATCCCCATGGATTTCTCTTTAAACCCTCATCTTCTTGATCTAAATAATTCTCTGATTAATGTCATCCTTCTTCATGAAATAATTTATAACTAGAGTGCTAATGAAACATATATCTAGATTCAGCCCAATTACCATTTCTGACCCCAAAGTGATCTTCAATCTGCTAGAAATTTCCAAGGGATATAATTCTAAGATTTCAAATTGACCATGTCTAAAGTTGACCTTATTTATTCACCAACTGGAATAGAATATATAAGTGAATAACAGTGTCACCTCCCTTTATTAACCCCAGGCCCATTTTCACTGCCCATTTTTCTTATTACTATTTATAATATGACTTATTGCACATATTATTTATTATCTATATTTTAACACTAAAATCAATTTCCATTTTGACATGGATTTTATTCATATATTTCTGTATCCCCAGAATGTGAGGCAAAATCCTAATAAATGTTCCTACGAAGTATGAATCCACCAGTCATAATCCTTGGGGTTAACCATGACCCTGCTCATCTCTTCCCTACCCTCACACATCCAACTGATCTCCAAACCCACTAAATTCTAATATTTCTCAATATACTGTCTTTTTCACTTTCTTATTCTTATTGCCTTAGTCCAGGACTGATCATTTTTTCTTGTATTATTCCATCTGGTATTGCTATCTTTTGTCTTTCTCTTTCCAAAGTGTCCTCGATGCTGCAGACACACTAATATTTCTGGCTTGATTACAGCATTCACATTTGAAATTAAGATCTTTCTGGTGTGCTCCACCTATCAATTAACCTCTCTGTTCCTTAAAGTGGCAACTATAATCTTTAACATGATGATTTCTACTTCTATTTAGCTACTTTGAAACTATTCTCCAGAAGTAGTGCATTCTTTCAAATCCTTGGATAAGTTAGAACCATGGAGACTTTATATGTTGTCACATGTTTTCTTCTTTAGATTAGAAAATATCTATATCCTCTGGCAGCCTCCTCTGATTCTTCAGACCAGATAAGGTGTTTCACATATGTGGTGACATGGTTGCTGCTGCTCTCTGTCAGGTGTCACTTATATCATATTCTAATTGTGCCTTTGTTGAGTAACTCCTTCTCTCCACTGTGAATGAATCGGCACAAGCTGGTAGTTTGCACATTGTGAAGCACTTTGTTCAATTAATAACTTGATAGGTTAGTGAACCTTAGGTGAGAATAAAAGCATTGAACACTAGAACATATAAATTCCAATCAATTGTAAAGAACACGTATCTCTGGAGAAAGATGGTATAGAATGAACGGAATTTGCCATCAAAAGTTATCATGGAATAATATGTATAGTTGAGAAATGGAAGTTGCACAGAATATGGTACAAAGATAAAAGGGGAAAGTGGAAAGCTTCCCATACTACAATTATGGAAAATGGCTGAATTAGGAAGTCAGGAGAAACAAGAGTAATCACACTACTTGGAGTTCCCTGGTAATGGGTTTTGAAATCAAAAGTCCTGTGTGTCTGATATGGAGGGCAGGAAGATGGGGGGGAAGCTAATTGTCAACCTATTCACTCATGAGCAGAGGGTCTATAAATAAACAAGAGTTATAGTATTTTCAGACAGACCCTTAATCTATCTGAATTACCACTAAACATTGACTTTAAATCTGGTCACTACACAGATGTGCTGTTACTACAAAGTCTCAGTATGAGTTGAAATTCAGCCCATACACGTCTCATTAGCAAAGATCACTGTAAGGATAGTGAGTGAAAACCATCAGCCTATAAAGTACTGTTGCTACTGTTCAACATGCTGTGTTTTTAAAGGCTCCTTGCAATTTCCAGAGTTGTGAGTGCTGGGAAGTACATTCCTTGTAGTTACAGATCCCACCCAAGTAATTAATTAAATGTTTCTGTCAGTTGCTAACTTTTTAAAAGCTCATGTTTTAGCAACTTGCAATAAAAATGTGGTTTCATTCTGATCAATATGCATTTAGAAATATATTGAATAGTCTGATATTGAAGTCATAAAATTATCCTAAAGTATTTGTTATTTAATTTTGGGAGATAAGCAAAGATACACTCTCTACTGACAATACACCCCCTTTTTAATTCATGCTTATCTTCTCATTTTTCTAATTAAAGATTATATGAAAATAAATATCACAAAAATCATTATAGTAGGATTAATTGTAATCATAATCAAGGGTAATTAAGTGAAAATCACTTCAATAATATATAACTCAATGAGATGATAATAGAATCGGAATTATGTGTTCATTTAAAAGGAGGCAGACAAATGATTACAAAGCAATGCAATTATCATACTTACAATGTTTCTATAGTTAAATGTAACTTATAATTAGACATTTTATAACATAAAAGTTTAAGGAATTTCAAGGGATCATTAAGATCAGTTCAAGATCAGTTTATACTCATGAAGAAGTTTTAATGTATTTACATCTTGATACGTGGCCTGGAAAAACCCTACAGCTCATTTTATTTATGTGTATATTTAATCAAGTGAATAGTGTTTGTAAATAGGTAGCTATTCTTATTAATACTCTAAAATCAAGAGAAAAGTACAGTTTTCGTTAAGACTATTGAAACAAGGAAGAGCAACACAAGAGAAGCATAAACATTATTCTGAGTGAAAATATTTACCTAAACTCTTTGCCTCATATTTGATCTTGAAGCCTTGCCCTTCATAACTATTATCAGAAATAAACTGCACAAACATTTGATTATCTGAGGTGAACAGAGTGGCTGAAGGACGGTTGCCACAAAAATGGCCATTTCCACCATGGGCTCCCAAAGGTGGGGAATGGATATCAGGTCCATTTTTTAACTGAAAAGACAAAAGTTATAATTTTATTAATATTGAGGAACATGAAGTACAAAATTCTTATCAATCCACATCAGCAGAGAGAGAAAACAGCATTTTTTTCTTCTGAATGATGTTCATTCAGACAAAATACATAGAATAAGGTATACTTAGAATAAGACAAAATACTTAGAATAAGGTAGCAAGCAAGACCTACCACTAAGTAATCCCCCTGGGTGCATGAAGAATCTCCATTTGGAATCTGGAAGGGCTGTTCAAAATGGACAGCGATGGTCAGACCACTCTGCACCAGGACATGCCAAGAGCAGTTTAGGTTGGGTGTGTAGGAGTCTGGATAATTGGGTGATGTGATAATCCCTCTGTCTGCATGCAAATATCCACCACAGCCTTCAAAAAAAGAACAGAAGTAGGTTATTTAAATGAAATTTACTACTGGAATTTTTTTCCAGTAACACTGGTTTATGATACTGTATTTGATGCAGAGGTATAGGTTGTACCTCTTCAGATGTAATGTTAACACACCTCCCCAACACCAAATTAACCCTCATTTTTATGTTTTGCTATTTTTCTTAAAGATTTTGAAAATACAGAGAACAAAATGTCTCTCAAAACTAACTGGGACTGTATTGAGAAAAATGAGTACCATACAAGTATTTATCAAATATTCACGGGTAGGTACTCCTTTTGTTATTGTCATTGGTAAGATTAGGATATAGAGGCAAGCAATAGAGAAAAAAACTACTTCCATGAAGCTTCCTTTATGGATGTGTAAGATATAATAGACATATATAATATGTGAAATGACAATGATAAGTTCTGAGAAAAATGAATGAAGAGAGCAAGATGGAACTATAGTCGGAAAGTTAGTCAATTTTTGGGACTACCACCAGAGCAGAGTCCAGAATGAAATGAGAAATCAAGCCTCTGTCTATGAGAGAAAAACAATGGATCCCAAAAAAGTGGGAAGACTTTATGTTTTAAAGTACCTCTGGGAAGTCAGAGTGAATGAAGAGGAATGAGAGCTCCAAAAGTAGAAGGTGAAGGTAGTACAGAAAACAAAAGGACTTATTTTGAATAAGAGGGGGAAGATATTGAAGGCTTTGGAGTAGCAGAACAGTATGTCTGATTTAAATTGTAAAAGAATCACTGTGCAAAATTTAGACTGAAAGGGTATGCCAGGGAAAACAAAAGTAGAGTGTCCAGTAGGAAGATAATTAGTTGAGTCCAAGGAATGATGATAGATGCCTGGACTATGATAGTAGCTGTAGAAACTGAGAAGTAGTTGGATCCTAGATATATAATGAGGGTAGAACCAATGTGATTTGTTGATGATTAGACTTTTTGTAGAAAAAAGAAGAATCAAGGATTAATACAAGATGGCTGGCTTAAGTAACTAGAAGAATCTATTCTCTTATTTATTAAAATTGGGAAGAGAGTCAATAAACAATTTATGGTGGGGGCTATAAAATGGTGGGGATCAACATATATATCACAAGTTGTAATACATATCTGTGTGATAGTGAGAGGTTTGGAGTTGAGAAAAGAGATGAAGAAAGTAAAAGTTTGCCAAATGTCAGGGACTTAACTAATTCACAAGTGAGTATAGATCATTCACATAACTATAGTTAAATCATGGAGGTGAGATCATTCACATAACTATAGCTAAATCATGGAGGTGAAAATTGATATGTATAATTTCAAATTGCTATGTATAATTTCATTCTCTTAAGCAACTATATAGCATGAGTCTTTGAAGTGTGAAGAAGATAATTTACAGTCTACTCTATAAAAGTAGATGATAGTATAAAAGGCATATCAACAGTGAAGGAAACATTAATTTTCAATGTTCAGTTGAGAATCTACTTTATAGTTTTCAGCAAAAAACATGAGTCTTTTGATATCCCATGTTCTGTGGACTGCTTCTTTAATCTAGCTTGTATTGTTATTTTTATTGGGTCTTTACATTTTGTTAAGCTTTGAATGTCTCCATCATGCTACATATGACATTCTCCCATATATTGTGCACATTCTTCATCTCATCAAAATCCATATCTAGAACAACAAAGTCTCCTTGACAATCTTTAAAAGGATTATTTCAACCAAGAGATTTATGAATATGTCTTTCCTATTACTCTGACTGATTGAATATAACTCTGACTTATTTCTTAGATTGAATTTCTTAGATTTCTTAGATTGAATATAACTTTGACTTATTGCTCCTTTGTAGTGTTATGGTTGTATGTCCTCTGCTAGTCCTAGCCTTCAGTTAGGCTGAAAATTATCTTCAAGGTGCCTACCAGGAACATATACACATACATATATCTTCTAAGGGGGAAGATGTTCCACCAGAGACCTGAAAGCAGGGAACTTCTGCATATCAGGTCACAGAATGTTTTAGATCAGGTCTCAGAAACTGACCTGAGGAAAGTTCTACCAAGACAGAGCAAATGCATATGCTCTGAGTTCTAACCTGTGACCTTGCATGGAAAAAATGAAAAGAGCATATTATGGAAAGAGAGATTGAGATACAAGGAGATGAGATTAAAAGTAAAAAAACTATTTGAACATATTACTCTTGTGTAAAGATGCATTAAAGCCCGCTCTGTTTATACTCAAATCCGAGATGAATCGGATCAACATATACTCTCCAGTAGATCGGATGGGTCCAGGGATCTCTCTGCCACAGAGGACAGCTAACTGTTGGGCCATGTTATTGTCTCCTACAGAAAAAGAAAATAAACATCAATATGAAGATATAATCTCTTTCACCATCATTAACAACCTGCTGAGGTAGTTCACACATTTTCCCCAGAACATCACAGTACTTAGACGATAATGGGATTCACAAATACACTGGAGGACTACACCACTGGAGGATTACACCAAAACTCCTAGTCACTTGCCATTTTCATTTTACGCTTTGGTCCCCATTGTCTTTCCAAAAAATTGGCCAACAGTTCTTTGCAATGCTGAAACATAGACTCAGAGCATGTAGGGTTTCTCTAGAACTTTCTACAATTTCAGTATATTGACTGGGTGACAGATGAACCCAATCTGTAAAGAGGCAAGTGGAAAGAAAATAGATGGTAAAGGAATGGTTCTTGATGGCAACTGGGTGATTCTTTCCCTATAGTTGCACTGGCTCATGTTAGGAATGTGGAAACTAAGAGGCCAAGATTAGTAGTAGCTGACATTTTTAGAGCCATTGCTCTTACCACTATTTATTCCTTTGAGTGCTTTACATGTAATATCTCATTTTATCTTCAAAACCGTATTATGTAGGCATTATTACTATCATCATTTTGTAGTTCAGAAAGTCTTAGAAAAGATATATAACTTTCTTCAGGGTATAGTATAGAGTATCAACATCAATCAGGATTAAAATCTTGGCTAATTAACTCCAAATGATCTAACTATGCTATTAAATGATTGATTTAAGAATTTAAAGAAAATGCATTTCAGATCTATGAATAGATAAAAAGATTACTGCTTTTAAAACATATTTTTCTTTATTTCTTTTTAAAATCTTTTCTAGATCCAATGTAGTTTCAAAAAACCTCAGGGAATCTCTGGTATGCAAAATTTGTTGGAACACAGTCTGGAAAAGATTGATTCAGTTTTGAACCATGGAAACAACTTTGCAAAATGAAAAGGCAGGTGGGGGACTGATTCAGCTCTTTGAGGAAAGCTGCAGGGTTCTTTCCACGTTGGCCAAGAAATGTCCGTAGTCATCCTAGTACCCACACAAGGGATCACAGGTCTGTGATGACTGGCGATGAAGCCCTTAAGCAGGATTGGATGTGGTCAATTGACTTTCACTATTTACTTCAGAATGTTAGATGCTTCTATTAATATCAAAAAAGTTGTTGGACAAATGACTAAGAATTAAAGTGGAACTTATATTGGATGTCTACTCACATTGTTAGTGTGTAAAAAATAATAACACAGAGGTTGTAACCTAAAGAACAAAATAAAATTGTATAAAATTTAAAAAAAGAAGAAAAAAAAAAGGAGTCACTTAAGATTGATTTTATATTTCCCCCGAGTTAATGTATATGTTTTTTTAATTTGTATGTATAGACTGATGACTAAGTCACAGTATCTAGAGTCAGACCTGGTGTTAAATTCTTTTCTTAATACTTTCATGTCTTTCTCATTTTATACTGTGTTAGTTTTTGCTAAGGTAATGTATACACATTGTATATGATTTAGAGGCACAGGTTCAGGCCTCTTCAGACATGTTACCACACAAACCACAAACCACCAAAACAATCTTGTCATTGTTTTGACATATACTTCAACTAGTTGGGTTTTCTCAAAGAGAGCTGTGTCAGTCAGCTCACTTTCATTCTGCAAAGACGATATAACAAAATTGATATCCAAACTAAAATCTAAATCGATAGCTAAATAAAATTATCCTAAATTCTGAATTTATAAAATATCAGGACTTTTACTAGAGAATTTGACCTTCATTATTTTCCATGATTCTCATAACAAATACATGAGGTAAATATTAGTCTTTTTTTATGAACAATAAAACAATTAGAGTCATTTAGTGATGGAAGATCTCACAAAAGAGAAGGGAAAAAAAAATCAAAGAACCTTTCCCTGGGCTTGAGCGTCCAAGAAAATTTATTGATGGAACAAAATCAACTTAATAGAAAGTGATTAAAAATAGTTATAAGTATATCGTGATGTAGATTTTTTAATTTTTCTTCTTGGTTTTGAATACTTAGACCATCTATGCAAAGACACACATTTCAGAACATGAAAAATGATAAACATGTTTATCATGTTTGTTTACATCAACAGGGATGTGAAGAAAGATGATAGTTCTGGTCAATATGCTGACATTTGATTGCCAGTAAGGGGAAAAAAGGTTAGAGCATGGCTTATTATCTCTTACTGTTGTATAATTGATTTGTCTTTGTTTAGGGTCCAACCTTGATGATGAAAAAATAAAGCATCACTGCTATTTAATTTCTCTCACTCTACTTAGCATGGGTCATGGGTTAAGTTTGAGGGAACAAATAAGACAAAGCAGGGATGAGTTTTAGACAAATGAAACGCTCACATTATAGGCAAGATTTAAGGAGGTGACAAAATTCTCAGAAAACAAGATAAATATTTTAGCACAATAGTTAAAAATGAGAATGTAATATAAAATGATCCAGGTGTCAAAAGTATAAATAAAGACAGGATCTGACTCACTTTACAAAATCCTCACCCTAACTGCCTGGGGGGCTTTGTGTTATCATTTTTATTATTGAGAAAACATTGGTTTACAACACTGTATGTGATTCAGAAGCATAGGGTCACACAATCTTCAGACTCCACCCACCACCATGCATCTATCACCCTCCATCATAGTCAGTTGTGCCCCTCACATTTTGCTCTCCACCTCTCCCCTCCTCCAATAGCTTCAATTCCACATTCAGATTTCAAGGGTTTGTTATTGGTATAGCTTTATCTGCCCCATGGTTTTGTTTGTATATTTGGTGGTCCTTTTAAATCACAGATCTTGGACTCATTCTGATAGTTTCTACTTTAGTGAATCTGAGTGTGGCTAGAAATCTGCATTGCTAACAAGTTTCCAGGTGAAATGCTACTGTTCTGGGATCCACACTAGGAGAACGATGATTGTAGGACCTGGCACCACTGTTCTCCTTTAGAACATACAAATTTTGAAAGACAGTATTGGCCATGATACATATTAGCATTATTCAGACCCCTCACCTGTTGTATAGCAACACCACATCTATGTATGGATGGATGAAAAAAATTTCTACCCAGAGATTCAGTAGAAAATGAGACTTGATTACACTGAGATTATAAATTATTTTTCTTACTTGGATATTAAAAGCATAAGTATAAAATATATGTATTTCCAAAGCCTTTCAATAAGAAACCAGTAGAATCTATCAACACAATCTTTTATTAAGTCAACAGTAGTGGTTCTTCTTAGGAGTAGGAAAGTAATGATGTCCTGGACATAATGTGTGGATTATTTTGTTGCCTTACTTTCTTCTGAAATTTTAGCCAATTGTAGTATTTGATAACTTTGCTGATTTTTCTGAAATCCCAGGCAAAATGGAACAAAAAAGTATTAATATCATTAAATATAAGTAAATTTATGTCAGGTTTAAAATGAGAAGTTATTAAAATTTATCTATTTAACATTTCTTACCATCTAGTATCATGAGTTTATCATAGTCACATGTTCCATGAGATTCAATGTCCATGGAAAGTATATTAAGTTCCACAGTGGAATTAGGAGCTTGGATAAGCCATGAACAGTCATCATTATTATCATAGTTTTTAGGCCAGTGTGGGGAGAAAATAAAGAAAGGCATATCTCTTGTCCTCAGGAATCCACCACAAGCACCTGTAGATGGAAATCAGTATCGCTGAAATACCTCTAATGGAAAAGAAACAAGCACTTTCACTTTCCAGGGGCAATTCTATACTGAAATGGAACACACAATTAAAACAACTTCCTCAAAGAAATCAGACAGTTGTGATTTCCATAATTTAATTTTTTGTGTAAGAAACACAGATTGCATTCTACTTTCTCAGCATACTTTGGTTTATTTATTTTCTGTCAATCATAAAGTAACTGGTTAGTGCTCCATATATGGGTATACCTTATTATGTTCTTCCATTTACCAGGTTTTTGACATTTGGGATATTTCTTCTCATTACTTTGAACAATGATTCTATAAACAGTTATGCAAAAGTTTTTGAGTACTCATGTTTCAGTTGTCCTAGATTTAAAAATAAGACCTATATTTTAATATAATTACTATAATTACAATATAAGATATTTATTTTATTATAGAAATATATAAAAAAATTTCTTTTTTCCCTTGAGGTAGGAAAACTGCACTATTAGTAACCTTACTGATTTTTTAGTACTTGCTCAGATTTTACTTTGAACCCCTCCAATGGATTTTTATTTCATATTTATTTTAAATATTTATATTAATATTTAAGTATTTATTTTAAATATTTTAATATTTAATATTTAAATATTTATTTTAAAGTCCAGAATTTAATAATAGCTAACATATTATTGATACTCGATGAGATAAAATTCTCAGACTTTCCTATACTTTTTAGATATCGTTTCTTTCAATTAACTTATTTAAAATAGGATACTTAAAATCTTTAAATGCAGCACCTAGTTTTTCTCCAATATTTGTTACTGATTGCTTTCCCTTACATAGACCAGATTTTTTATATTTCTTTGCCTATTTTGTATTTTTTTATTGTTGTTGAAAATTGGACAATTCAAATAATATAATGAGGTAATTCTGGATATACACCCCTCAATTCAAGCTCGCTGTTATTGCTTTTATTTAGTGACTTCTATACTATGATTCTGTGATTTATTCAGTCCCCTGAGCAGTCATTGAAAGAGTTTGTTCCGGTCAGCAGTTAACTCACAAGTAGACAAATATTCCTTTAAATACCTTGAGCCAATAATTCTCTCAGTGCTTTCACACTTTGCATGGGCAGATGAGGAAGAACACTCGCCTAGACAGCACTACCAGTTTACAACGCTGCCTTATTCTTCATATACTCTTGCATGTAACTTCTATGCAGAGGTGAAGACTTAAGTAAGACCTTCTTGAGCCTTTTCATAGGCTTATGCATAGCCCTACACAGATGGGCAGCCTTCTAGAGTCCCAAAACTATGTCAAAGCTTTCCAAAGTCCCCTACTGATATCTCATCCCCAGTGTTTCTATTTATGTTTTTGGTCAGTCTCTCAGCTGCAAGTACTATCACTACCACCTGCAACTGTGATGATAACCAGTTGCTGTCAACAAACACCCTAGGGGTAGGGCTGTTGGTACAGAACAAAATCTTAATCAAGTCAAATAAAGACAAATCCCAAGAATGGATCTTTCCTAAGACAGATCAAATAATGGCAATCCTTTAGGGATAGGATGTTTTCTGGGACTCCAGGCCTCCCTTACCCTTTTTAATGAATCTAGACTCTAGGTTTTTACAAATACCATATTTGTGAGCTTATTGAAGGGTTACTACAAATTTGGGGCAGGAGAAGAAATATGAATAGAGAACATTAACATATTTCTACTGAAATTCAGACATTTTTCTTGGCCTACATACACCAAATCCCTAAAAGGAATTTCATTTTATTACCAAACATACCTGTAGCAATGGTAGGTGAAGGTCCATTTACCAAAGAGTCATTCACTGCAAACCACTCTAGAAGAAATCCTTTTCCTGAGACTGAATAGTCTGAAGAAAACTTAAATGTCAAAGAATTTCTAGTGGATCTAAAAGATTCCATCTGGTTGCCACAGTAAGTTCCAAGTAAGCGGGAGTGACGGCTAATCCCATCATAAATCTGCAGATAAAAATATAGTAGAGCACCTTAGTTTAGTCGATACGCAAATTTTATTCATAAAAATAGAACTAAAATGCTTCCTTGTACTATTACAATATCATGATAATGGAAAAAATAGACAAACATGTATCAGTTTGTAAGAGAAAGTGCCATTAAGTATAAAATATGATTACAAATAGGTTACTGTGTCTTAAAATTATTTCTATCTTCACTATAGAATTATATTGATAAATGCATTTTATGTGCTACATTTCATTGTGTGATTTACAGTGGAAATTGGGGGTGGAAAAGTAAGAACCAGGATAGCTGGACAACAGCACATAATACACGTACTTTGGAGTCTCAGAGGTAAGATTTAGGAAAAAATCCCCCAACCATCGCTCAACAAAGCAATTAAGTATATATTTAAAATAGTAAAATGCAAGTTTAGAATTTAGGTCAATATTAATGCAAAAGGGGTAAAAGTAACAAAAGAGAAGGAAGGTTTAATGAGAAAAAATGGACAGGTAGCCTAAAGGAGTTCACGACTCTACAGAAGTGAAAGAAGCAGAATCAATGACAAGGAAAGAATCACAGTTCACAATGGCTCAGCACATTCAAACATTCAATATATCTTTTTCATTGGACTCAAAAATTTTAATTACCTACTTAGAAACATACTTTGTGATAGTTTCCACATACAAAGCATGGAGCATAATTTTTCTGCATTTGTGACTAGATGCAATCCAACCACATTTCATAGGCTTCCCTCCACCTTCTCCTCAATAATTTGGGTCAAATTCAGTGTAAGTCATAGCAAATTTCTATATACAAGGTACTATAGAAACTCAGATTTTCAATTTTATGTAATAAATATTTTTATTTATACTGAGCATCTACCACATCTATGTGTTCTATGTTAGGCTCTGGGGACCCCAGATGAAAAAGTTGGACTTTTGGCCTGCAAGAATCTAAGAGTGAAATAGGCAAATTTATAGAAACAGAGTAGAAAGGTGGGGCTGCGGTGAAGAAAACAAAAGAAATACAGAGACAGTGGTTAAAGGACACAAAGTTCAGTTATACAAGATTTATTATTCTGGTGTATAATGTAAATCAATGTGATTATAGTTAGCAATGCTATATAGCAAATTTGAAATGTGCTGAAAGGGTATTACACCATAAGTTTTCTTCTCAATCCAACTCCCCCCCCATAAAAGGACCAAAACAATGATAACTATGTCAAATGATGGATATGTTAATTTACTTGGCAGAAGTAGTTGTTTTGCTTGATACATATAGCACAACATCAAGTAATATACTTTAAATATATTTAATATGAATTTCAATTAAACTTTAATTAAAGTGGAAAAAGAATTTCTTACTATTTCAAGGACTGGTGTAGTAAGCATTGTCTGAATGACACAATACCACAATTTTTATATTTATATATTTTAAAATGGTACCTAAATTTTTGACACTCTTATTAATATAAAAGTAAACAGGATAATTGGATATAAAAATAGAAGAAATGCTTGACTAATGTATACATAACTAAGTTATATATGCTTAAATAAAGCCAAACTGGTATATAAAAATGTTAAAAAAGTAAACCTTAGATTCAGAATTGAAGACAATAAACACAATATCAAAATAACTTTTTGCACAGGTAATCTAGAGGTATTAGTCATAATTTGGCATACATGAATTGAGACAAACAACCCCATGTGATTGGCAAATACTTGTATAGATATTGACTTAGATTTATGTCTGCAAATTGGAATTCACCAGATTTATGTACGTACATTACACTTGGAAACTCACCTGTAATTTGTCATAAAAACAGTTACGCGTTACTTCAATGTCCATCTCCAAGATTCTACCATGGATGAGCTGAGATGCATTCACATTTACTGTCCATTGATAATTGGAATTGTGGGGGTAATTTCCAGGCCACAAGGGAGATGCAATTTTCCCATGAGTTCCTACAATATTATCATTGCCAAATACTACAAGAGAGGCAGAGTTGTAAATCAGACTTATGCAGAATAGCTTTTTAATCAAATGAAAGAAACAAAAGGCAAGAGTTGTTGAAAAGGATGGGCTTTTAATTGACTGTGATTTCCCTTCCGAACACACAAAGAAATACTGCTTCCTTTTTGGTTTCTGCTATCTATTTATTCTTTGGAGAAGGGTGATTTTGTGAATGGAATTCTACCTCCTTAGAAGGGTGAATGGTGTGAAAAGAGCCAAAAGCTTCCTATGTGAAAAGGAGTTCCCAGACTTCAGGAGACTTTGGAACATGGAAAGCTGCAGATACCATTCCCATCCTCAAATTTTGTTCTACCTATTTATTTTGTTTTACAAAAGGATAGAATGTCTTTTAAAAGTCTGTGAGAGAAACTGACATCTTTTAATCATACATAGAACAGCTAATTATGAGAAAGTTGAGCTAAGAAATAAAAATATTTAAGTTTATCCTATTGAAGATTATCCTAATATAATGTCTGATATTTAAATCAATTCTAAAGTAATAGTCAAAGTATTTCATTTGAGGGATATGGAGTTCATAAGATCAAATAAAACATGTTTGATATAAATACACCAAATATAAACTAAAATACATCAGAAAACTCTAACACAATAATATGAAAAATAGTTGAATTTAGCATTAGGTAGAAACAGGAATTTATAAAGAATATTAAAACCACTGAGAATGCTTTCCCTGGCTCTTATTGAGCCTTTTATATACAGATCTTCTTCCGTTTACAATAGGGTTATTACAAATCCATCATAAATTGAAAGTATGTTGTCAAAAATGCATTTAATACATCTAACTTACTGAATATCATAGCTTAGTCTAGCCTACTCTAATGTACTGAGAACATTTACAACAGTCAGCAGTTGGGGAAAATCATCTTACACAAAGCCCATTTTATAGTAAAGTGCTGAGTATTTCCTGTCATTCATTCATTGAAACCTGAACTGCAAGTGAAAAACAGACATGATGAGTTATGAAACACAATGTCAAAAAATGCTGGTGACACAGTATTAGTATTATGTATAAGTTTGTTTACCCACAGGACCATGAGACTGACTGGGAGTCAGTCTTGCTCTGACTGCCCAGCATCAGGAGAGAATATATGCATACCCACAGTCCAAGAAAAGATCACAGTTCAAAGTTTGAAGTAGGTTTCTACTCAATATGTATCCTGTTTACACAGCTGCGTATATGAAAATTCTTAAAGTTAAACCATCATAAACTAGGGACCAGTTATATTATTCACTTTAATAAAATAATTTACTTTAATTATATAATTCCACAAAAATAATAACTATAGAAGAATAGCATATAAAATCATTTTGTTCTTACTGCATTACTGAAAACCTTGTTATTCTTTCTCATTTAAGATATAGTTAGGAAGTCATCACTAAAACATCAACTTACATTTAGTAAATGTGACCTGGAAGCCTATACCACTGCCTGAGCCATCAGAGACAAATCGGATCCACAGGAAGTGCCCAAAAATGGATGAGTAGTTGACAGGGATGTCGTTTCCACAGTATCGTCCCACTAAGTGGCCTGTCTCATTACCTTCTCGGATCTCCACAAAATCCCTGCTGCAGTTTTGAGAATCCTCCAACTGGAACATTCTGAATTAAAATAAAAAATCAGGGGGATTAAGTTGGTAGAATAAACTTTGATTTTATCCTGATTTACATGTTGGATTAGCCTGCTCACTTTTTAATACTTCCTTTAATTTTTATCACCATGCCTATTAGTGAATTGAAAAAAAATTATTTCACTCAAGTGTGTTGAAACTACTCAAAAGGCACAAACTCAATATGCTACTTTCCAAGTTTCCTTTAAGGGGAAAATCAGACATATGGAGAAAATGTGTTGTACGTCAAAATATCATCAATATTTTCAGAGCCATAAAGTGGATTAAGAACTTTGAGCAATTATTCCATTGATCACAGAACTTGGTAAAAATTTAATGGAGAGATTTTTTGAGCTAGAATTGTAAATATCAGCTGTTTTTAAAGCACAGAAATGGTGAACAGAGAATGCATGCAGATAGTGCATATATGCAGGAATGGAGAGAGCGTATTTAGAATCTGTGAGAGCTCTACTTTGGCTGTGATATTGAATATCTTTAAGAAAACATTAAGAGACAAATTTGGAGTGTAATAATGTGCTAATTTTAGCAACACATAGTCAAAGACACATGTACTTAATTCCTGGAAAGGTAGGGAAAATAGGACTTGTCATAATACAGAATGGTGTTCAAATGTGAGGTATTCAATTTATATTATGATCAGCAGTTATGATGAAGTGGAGGAATGGAAGATAGGAAATAAAATCTACATCACTTTTCATTAGTAACATAAATAACAGATGGAATCAGTAGCTGGGATGCATAAATGCTAAATGAATGCTTCTAAGATTTGACATGAATAGCATTCTCAAGGATAGAGCATATGTTAGGACACAAAACAAATCTCAATAAATTTAAGATTAAAGTCTAACAGACCAAGCATATTTTCTGACAACAATGGTGTAAGGCTAGAAATAATAGAGCAGAAATAAATGAAATAGAAAAAATACAAAAAAACAAGGAAACAAATAACTGAGTCTTTCAAGTTGACCAATGGAACTAAGCAAATTAAATTTTCTGCACAGTGAAAGAAGCAGTCTTTGAAATGAAAAAGCTGCTTATTGAATGGGAGATGATATTTGCAAATATATATCAGACAAGGGAATAATATCTAAAATATATAAACAACGAGTACAAGTCAACAACAACAAATGGCACATTCTGATGGAGAAATAGGCAGAGGATCTAAGCAGACATTTTATCAAAGACAAATAAATGACCAACAGACACATGAAAAAATGTTTTACATTACTTATCATTAGAGAAACGCAAACCAAAATTACATTGAAATTTCACCTCACATCAGACTGAATGGCTATTATCAAAAGTCAAGAAACAAAAATATTATTGAGGATGTGAAAGAAAAGGTACACTAGCGCACTGTTGGGAATGTACACTGGTGAGGTCACTATAGAAAACAGTATGAAAGTTCCTCAAGAAATGAAAAATAGATCTACCATATGACATAGTAATCCTGCCTCTCGGTATTTTTCAAAAGAACATTAAAACTAATATGAAAATTTAAATATGTACCCACTCCTATGTCCAATACAGTACTATTTACAAGTGCCAAAATATGAAAACAGCCTAAAGTGCCTAATGACACATGAATGGATAAAGAAGTAACATACTAGCATGTGCTAGTGTATGACCAGGAATACACACACTATGTAGCCACAAAAATAAAATTACGTCATTTGTGATAGCAGGGATAAATGACATTTGATAGGATTACACTAAGCTAAATAAATCAAAAGGGTATAGACAAATACTATGTAATTTTATCATTTGTGGAATATAAAGAAACAAACAGTGAACAAATAAGACAAACCCTTAGATTCTATATGGTGGTTACCAGCTGGGAAGAGGAGATTTGCTACAGGTGAAAGAAATCAATTCATTGGTGGTGTGTGTGGTATGATACAATAGTGGTTGAGATGAGAAATTGTGTACCCGAAGCCTACACAGTACTGTAAACTGTTACCACAGTTAAAGAAAGAAGGGAGGGACAGAAGCTATGACTCTTGAGAAGGAATAATAGAAAATTTCTTACAAATAGAAAATGTTTCTCTAGAGTGTGTATCTTCCATAATGCGCAACATTATACATTGCAAGATTTCACAAGACGACAGGTATAGTGCATAGCTGGGCATTAATGGATTAGGATGCTTCAGTTAGAGATGGAAAGCTCTGGGCATCTCAAATCTCACCAGTCCATATATAAGCCACACTTTTGAGCATGACACCATGAACAGAATACTGGAAGAAACTGCTCAGTTTATTGTAATCCTAGCCTCTCATGTTAAATAGCAGCATTTGTCTCTTAAGGCTGTTACCGTCCTGTTAGGTCAAGTTACTGTAATACAGATCATCTGGATCTACGTTATAGACAATTTTAGCAGCAAGTTATAACTGGTAACTGAGAAGCAGAAGAAATCACATTAGGCTAAGCAAACTACACATTTGTTCTTATGCCAATTGTCTTCCTTCAATTTGATTAGTAATACAAAATTTATATCTATAATTATTATCAGCAAAGAATTTTTCTTAATCCTTCTTTAGGATGACTGACAAGTTTTATGTTTAAGTTCAATCTCATATTTTATTACTCATAATATTATCAATAATGTGAAATATGCTAAAACTGTTTTCTTCTGCTTCTCAGAATACAGGAAGTTAAGAAAGAGAGACTTTTTCTTCAGCAGGTCATTGACATGAAATTGTCTCCAAAATCTTTCCACGCTAAGTATAGGACGTGGTTCAGCAAAATCATCATCACCAGAAAGTTTGTTTGAAATGAAGAATCAGGTTCCACAAGAAATTTCAATTTCTGATTCAAATTAATCAGGAAAGTGAATCTTGGCAAGAAACCAGGTGATAAATGCCCACACTGACGTTTGGTCCAGAAGTCCAGTTACTAACTGCAGTATGTTTCTGCTTTAGTACCAGGCTGGTAGACTCTACCGCTAAATGCCCAAAAAGGGGGGGGGGGGGCATTTCTTTATAAACAATGACTGTGAAGTTACCCTAAGATTCAAGTCATATTTTTTAAAAAGCATTACTGTTCTTGAATGTCTTTATTTTAAGCAGCACATTTTATAAGCAAATTTACCTACCTTCTTTCCAAAAACTTTGGCTAAGAACTATTTGTAAAATTTTAAAAAATTATGTGAGGGGGGAAAAAACAAAACCAAGTACAATCACTGGTTCTCATTATCTCATTTTGACTCTTGAACCAAGATCAATCACTTTCATAAAAATACACTGTGAGCATAAAATACATGCTGTTAATTCCTTTAAATATCTGCTTTAGGGGAAAAAATCCTCCTTTTTAGGTTTTATTTCTCCCTCCCTTTTGATACAGATTCAACAATAATTTCTCTAGTTTTCTCCCTACTCAATTTCACCACAGTGTCCACAAGTCAAACCCTATGTTTTAGAACTTGACATGTTCCATATGCTTCTCATATGCCTCTCACACACCCCAGGGGGATGTTTCCAAATACCCATCTGGATACAGTTTAGACAGGGCAGAAATAACTCACAGGCCTTGCCATAAACCCCTTCTCATTATCATCTGCACAAAGAAGAACATCTTTCTTTGAACAAATTTTGTTTTCAAAATGAAACTCAAGCAAATAACACAAAATAATCAAAGTCAACCTCCTATGGATGAGAAAGGAATGAACTGAGTCACTAAGATTTGTCTTATATAATAATTTGGAGTTCATAGACATTGGACAGTCAACTGGATGAAAGTTTCTTTTGTGTGTATCTCCAGTTTTCTAGGAGAACCCATTATTTTACATTTAGACTTAACTGTGAATTGCCATACAAGTTACTTCAGAGATGGCAGGTGGGAGAATTTGATATTTTTTGCATATCTGATATGATCAACCTCTGCTGTACAGTTTAAGCTTGATTCCATCTTTAATCCTATCAGTGGTTCTATTTGGTATGATTATACCTCACAGATGATATTAAGTTTTTAGGTCTTAAGTAATTTTTTGACACTAACATATATAGTGTTTCGTTAATAAATAGGATGTTTTCATTCTTAAACATCTCTTGTATCTAAGTCCCATGGCTGACAACCAGAAAATATTAGACTGATCAGCAATGTGGAGGTGGTATAGATCAAAAGAAAAGAAGACCAAAAAGGAAATCCATATACTGGGTAATTATGGTAGCCATCTGAAGGACTTGAATTTTTCATAAAGACAGTAATGATGTTTTATTCATAATTTTGTATAGTAAAACATACATAAACTTTATGTGTATATATATGTATGTACAGTGGGGGATTAATAAATATTTAATAAAGAAAATATATAAGTATCAGGTAAAAATAATATGCACATAATTCCCCACATTTAATATAGACCATTGTGCATTTAGTAACGAAAAGCAATCAAAACTTCTTTCCCACGTGGCAACTTAAACTTGCATTGCCTTTCAGGCCTCAGAGATTGTCTTTGTTTCAACACAATGCTCTATACCCTGAGAAAGCACTGTCTGATTGATGGACTGAAAAAAAGCAACTTGAGAAGTTTGGATATGGTTCAAAAATAGGACTGTTCCCTCATTTTAATCTGTTCTTGATGCACAAAATGGCATGTCTAGGAGGAGGAACAAGATTCTTTTTGAGTGAATTGCCCAGTATCCTCAAAACAATCTTCTTCTCTCAACCATAAGTTAGTAATTATAGTCTCTTCAAAACAAGAATTAGCAACTTCAATCACAGTTCAATAATCATCATATAGGATAATAAATAAAATTTAAATATCAAAGGCTAAGGCTAAATATCATTACCATAATATTATCACATTGACTAAATATTACCAATGTACATCTTATCATTGATTTTTTTACTATCTCTAATATATATATATATATATATTTACTCTAAGAAGATTCTGAATGTGGTACCCTCCTACTGTTAATTTCATATCCATTGCCCATTTTCAAAATGTCTTACAATTCAATAAGGAACAATCATTAAATTCTAGAAACTTCCAAAATCATCTCAGTAGGGATAGAAAGATAGGTAGATTTGGGTTGGGATATGGAAAATGAGTAAAAATTGTTTGTAATGGGGATTTCTTCAGGAAGTATGTTCATGTTTCTCTGCAAGAATTTAAATGTTCTCAGTCCAACCAAAAAGACAAAGTTACCATTTTCTGAAAATAACTGTTCCATAAATTAATGTACCCAGAGCTCGGCCTTTTACTCCTGGTATGTTAGGCAAGACTCTAGAACCAGTCTCAAGAGCATTTTAAAGCTATTTATAATCCAAACTAAGACTAAAACAGAGGAAACTTGGAAGCTGACTTCCTAAAGTTCACACCGTATTCTTAGCAGTTGCTTGGACACATATGCTATTAGTTGTTCTTCTTACTAGTAACAGTGCTTCCTTCCTGCAGATTCATTCTCACTGAAACAATACACCATAAAAAAGGATTTACATAAAAGACAGCTGGAGCTGGTTGCCAGGGGAACTGACAATGTTCCAAACACATTCCACATTAGGGGGATAAACTTCTGGGTAGCCAGGGCTGTTGAAGGTGCCTTCAATCATGTGGAAGTTTCCACCACAAGCTAGAAAAAAAAGGAGAAAAAAAGTAAATACCAGAGAAAAGCTCTAATAACAGATATCTTAATAAAGGCGAGAGAACACTAGAGAAGCTATTAGCAACCTACTTCCATTTTACATTAAAAAATATCCTTGAGACTCTGAATACTAAAATTTAAAGTCACATAGGATATGGTAGATTCATAAGAACACCTGTAGTTTCTTTTCTAAAAGTCTTTTCTTCACGTACAGTATTTTATGCATAAAAAAGACATTTTTCAAGATGATTTTTGACTTCAGTCTAGAACACAAGGCAGTATCCAGTTTTTTCCCGAACACACACAAATCTTCCAGGTATTCTGCCTTTCAACTGCTTCTAGCAAGCAAGCCAGCAGCTGACAAACAGTATTTTCCTGGCCAAGAGTTGCAGAACTGGTAGACCTCTTCCCACATTCTCTCCTCAATCTGAGTGATGACAACACCTAGACCCTGCCTGAGTCCACTTGCCATTGTCTGTCCTCAAGACACTATTGCTCATTGTCAGTCAGGACCTGCCTCAAGAACAGTATCATGAGAAAGAACAAGGCAATGAAAACCAATTCATCCAAATAGTTTCAATGAATTCTCCCCCTTCCAGATCTCAACAAGAGCCACATTAGTTAATAGCCAAAGTGTGGAAGCAACCAGTAAATGAAAATATGTTACAGGTTTTGCATTTATGTTACTTTAATGTAATGTAATATTAGCAACTGCAGGTAGGTTAAACAAATTTGTAAGAAGGAAATGTTAGTCAGAGCAGTAATCTCAGGAAACTGTTCCCACTGCTGAAGGAGTTCAGATAGCAAAGGACGGATTTCTACCATGTTCCTCTTTAGCTCATTGGATCATTTGCTAATGCTTCCTACCTGATGATGATGCAGCATATGTAGCATGAAAACCTTCATAGCTGTATATTGAATTAGAGACAAACCTCAGGGTCAGAGCATTGCTGAAGGATGTGATGGGATGGGGCATGGAGGTGCCACAAAAACGACCTACATAATGAAGATAAGGACAAGAGTGAACATTGACATAGCACAGGTGGGCCACTATTTCTACTAAATGTCTATTTACTATAATAACAAGAGACAAAAACAAACAGGAAAAATTGCTGTTATGGTTAATATTTGTAAGAAAACCTGAGATTTAATAACAGACAATACTACAAGCTTTGGATTGATGATTTATAACCATAATAAAGTACATTTAGAAGAGTTGCAAAAAATGTAAATGACCTGACTCCAAAGTAAGCCTGAAACCTCTAGCAGAGCAGAGACCCACACAAATGAACATAGTCATGCTGAAAAACAGTCCATCATAGCTGAGCCATGTGGATGTTGCATCCAGAATGTTGGGGGGTGCCCCCCAACTTCAGAATGTTGGGGGGTGCCCCCAACAAGAACACCTGGGGTCAGCACGTGGATCTGTCACATATTAGTTAAATGACATGACCTAAGTAACCTAAGTTGTCTGTGCCTCAGTTTTCCCATTTGAGAAAAGAGAATGTTGATAATAATAAATGTATATTATTAGGGTATGAGAATTGAGTTATTATTTATAAAGTTCTTAGAATAGCTACACAATAGCTACACAAGTGCTAGACTAGTGTTCTAATATACTTATTATGATATACATAATATATATACTTGACCCTTGATCAAATGCTTATTGGCAAAAATCTTAAGGAATAAAATCACTTGTGCGGACAGAGCAGAGATGAATAAATATTCACTTATTGCTCAGTACAGTATTATCATCTGGGACTCTTCTGGTGACTGGGAACAAAGCAAATCAACAAAACATGGTCCCATCTGTGACAGAGATCTCTTCTAATGAAGGAAGAGCTAAGATGGACAAAAACTAAAATGCAATAAATTCATGGAGAAACTGTAAATATCCTCAAATTATTCAACGTAGTGATATTTCAGAAACTGGATTATAGCAATCTTTTATTACAGTGGAAAGCTAAGCAGACTTCCAGATTATTTGTTTCCAATGAGGACAAAGCCAGAAAGAAAAAATGTTCTACTTGAATATTAATAAGAATTTTCTTATGGAATATTAGTAATGCTAGAATAGAATGTATTTCATGAATACTTAAAGCAGTCACAGCTATTATTTTTTTTAAGTTCATAAACTATTTATGTCCTTGGCTATGAACAAGCTGAGCTTCTTGAATTAAATTCTGCATTAAATTCCACTTCCTTATCCTCTAATTATCTTAACTTGGGCAGATACTGCTTTTCTTATTTATTGGAAACATTCTAACCTTGAATGACAGGACATAATATGCAATCATAGAAATAAAACCCAGCTAACCCCACAAATATAAATGAACTAGAGTAGTCATACCACGGCTAGGGGCATCATCATCATTGCCATCCAAAATTTCTATAAAGTCTCCTGTACACGTGGAGCCGCTTTCAAGAACGAAGTGAGTAAAGGAGAGGGTGATATGGTTGACTGTAAGGAAAAAAGAAAAGATTATTTCATGAAGTACTGGCACAGAGAACAGGCAGAGAGAGCACTTTTACCTCTGATACTTTCACATGAGGCATTTCCAGCAGGGAAGCAACAAATTCGGTAGATTTGTACAGGGTTAAGTGGGTGAAGAGGGAAAAGTGACAACCGCTATGCTAAAAGGTTTTCTTGGAAAAGTAACAGGAATCAATGTTTTGGAAAATGTCTAGAGAATCTGACATGCTGGCAGTAATAACAGGATTTTTATTTAAGTTCATGTCATGCATACGGGGAAAGTCTTGCTGGAATATATTGTCTTTACATATCATTCACCATCTAAGTTTCTCCCTCATCAATATTCTTCTTGATAGAGTAGTCTTCTCAAGGATCTGTGTTTGCAAATCATTTATTCCTTCCCCCTGTACACATACTCCAGTACTATGATTTACTTTAAGGCCAAAGTTGGCACTCTGAGGTTCAGTGCTGAAGAAAGGCTTTACTTGTACAACAGCAAGTAACTGGGTAAGTTTTCCTTTTGTTGTTCTTTCAGGACTCCTCATTTTCAGAAGAGGATCTGCTCCTGTTGCTGTCCTTGAGCAAGTGAGATCTTTCATCTAGGTGCTTTGCTAATCGTGAGAGGCAAAACTGCTCAGCTCAAAGGCAGGGAGCTTCCTTATCAAAGGCTCAGTTTCTAACCAGCAATTTCCTTCTGTGCTTCAATCACCCCTTCCGCAGGTGGCTGAGGATTGCATCATCAGCCTCCATATGAATGCATGTAATATAAAGACATCCATTTGTTAACTCTTTAACATCCCTAATAAAATTGCTAGAGAACTGCTAATAGAATTGCTAGAGAACATGTAAGCCAAATTCTTCCATTTTAAGATTAGCTAACAGGGCCTCATTAACTTAAGTGACTTTCCTATTATTACACAGATCATTAATTATAGAGCAGAGTCAAGAGCCTAATGCCTTTCCCACATGATGTCTGAAATCATAAATTTTTCCTGTAAAGCTTAAGGAAGGGCTGGCTTAAATTGATCCAAGGATCACCCTTGCCTTTATATACATTTTGCTTGAGCCCTGAGAGAAGCTTCTCATTTTCCTCTCTGTAAAACGTAGACATTAATTCTTATCATCAGATTGTCACCAAGTCAGAAAATAGGATTCTAGGACACTAAAAAAAGTAATGCAAGCACTTATGGTACTTCTTAATACATGTATTGCAGGAAAGACCAGGGTTTATAATTAGCTTTCTTTTTAATTAAAGATCAATAGACTCTCTGGCATTGCATTCCCAAACTCAGAACTATTAATTCTCTAGTTTATGGTTTTTATTATTCATTTATTCATCCAGCAACTGCCTTGAGAAAATACCACACTCAAGATACATGTGTCAAAAACTACTTATTTATTAATTATTTATGCTTGATCCCAATCTCACATGCTTGTTAAAACTGCAAGGTTGTAGGTTTGGGATGAATTTCTTTTCTTTGCTAAGCCCTAAAACTCTTTTAAAGACTTAGAATGCTTTTTTAATTGAGAATAAACAGTAAAAATTCTTTCCTTACTGAATGAGGAAATGTATGTTCTCATGCACATCAGTAACTGAGATTTTTTAAAAAAGAGAGGAAGGCCATCAATTGTTACTGAGAAGAGATAAGAACATTAGTCATAGGTGGATTTTCCCACGGACGCCATCCGTCCTGGATACCTTTTCATTTTTATTTTTGTTACTTACATGGAGGTTGAGCTTGAATCACCCAGCTGCAGTTCTGATTGTTTGGATACTTGGCAGGGAACATTGGAGAGAATACAGTATCAGCAGAGTTGGTGAGGATATAGCCTCCACAGGCTGAGGAACACAAACACACACATTCAAACATATTTCATTTACTTTCAGTTTCTACTGAATGTATAAAACAATCATTTGATAAATGAAACCATACAATGATTTATCCCTTATTTCTGAAATGCATGCCAAGGAATTTTTCTGCCAAGAAAGCAGTACATAAACTAAGAGAAAATGGAAATGCACTATACATTTATGACCGTATTCTTGAATTACAGGAAATGAAGAATGTCATAGAACAACAGATTAAGTGATTCTGAATTGCTTGAATTGTTCAAACAAAACTCTGGCAGTGATTCACTTACTTTGCCCACTCATCAATTATAAGGCATAGGTATAATCTCATGATGAATGAATTCTTTTTTCAGGAAAATGAATACTCAGTTGAAAAAGACTTCAAATGGTGGTACATTATCAGAGAAGTCCAAAACACCGTGGGCATTCCAAAGAGGGAGAGTCAGTTACTGGTTGGAGAATGGCAAGGGGACTTCTTGCAGTGACTAAGGGAGGAGATGTGGGTGGGGAAGAGTAGACCAGGGACAGAGTATGATCAGAGTTGGACTTTTTTGAGTTGATTTTGGAGAAAGATAGAGACATGGTGGGTGACATGAAAGGATTTTTTCTAACAGTTCAGATAAGACATATGTTTTTTTTTATTATAAAGTAAAATATAGATGAATCAAATGAAAATAAAAATGTCCTTTATTTTCAAAGGAGTGATTTGATTTATTCAATCTGTCTTGCTCTGAAGTCTATAGTATGATGGGTCTTTGGAAATCTAGATCCAGAATCTATCCCCAGTCAGCGTACTTTACAATAAAGTACAGGAAAGTCCACTGACACAGACCAAGTGGCTAAAGAGTCTAACATTGTCTGAAATGACATGGTTATCTGAATAAATATCAGAGGCTATTGAAGCTAACCCACAATTGTCCCACTTGAGATCCAACTCTGAAAACAGAATAATGGACTAATTTTTCAGAATGTCCTGATGAAAAGCAAAGGGGAAAAGTTCAGGTAAGACAAACTGAAAAGTGATGATTTAAGAATTAAAAATAATGGAGAAAACACTGACTTCTCTTTTGGGTAAATGGCAGGATTTGAAAATGAAGGAAATTACTACCTTGAAGGTTAAACTCTGATTCTACATTAAAAGCAGGGCTTGAGATTTATAGAGGTATATCTTTTTCAAGCTTATAACTTGAATAGATCCTAGACATAAATGAATTTGGAGAACAACTCTTTTATAGTTTCTCAACATTAAAGGTACTTTCAAGTACTATTCTGAAAACTTGCTTGAGAGAAAAAGGAAGGTTTTAAAAGAACCAGGTATCTAATTTCAACAACAGTAAAGCTAAAAGTATTAACAGTAGGAATAATTGCAAGGTGCAGTTCCCTTGTTAAATGTTGCATGTTAAGTAAAACTTTCTGAGGACTGGTCTCATTTTCTGGTGGCATGCAGGGGAAATATTTAAGAACAGATTGCCTATGTCTCCTCACAGTACTTGCCTTTCCTGAAGTGAGCTCTGAAGCCCCTGCTCTGTCTGGAAGGGCCAGACTGAAATCTCACAAAAAGGCTGTTTCCTGAAGAGAAGATGGGATTAGTCAGCTGCTGTCTTCCACACACACCAAGAAGACGGGTAGTTGCAGAGCTTAAACCATCATATGCCTATAAAGAAAGACATCAGGGAAGATAGGGACTTAGAACTTTAGATTTACAATGCTAAGAACCATGTTCCCTGCACTCTGCCCACTGGTGAGTCACTGTAAAATGACACATTTTACTATCTTGTCACAGAGTCCCATGGGCATGTCAAATTCTTTGGTCTTTTCCAGGGACTTCAGCAGGAGAGTCTTCACCAGATCACTGACAAATCTCTGCATATCTTCATAGATACTATCACTTTCACAGCCCTCCTTCCTCTCCCCATTCAAGAGCAAGCACATCATGACCACGCCCACAATATGTGCTGAAAACGTTTAGTGCAAAAATGAACAGATGAACAAATCACTGAGGAATAATGAGTAACCGTTCCTTTTCAGAAACCCAACATTTGCTGGAAAGGTTTTGTTCTTTACAGTGTTGTAATCAAGAAAGAAGTGAATTATAAAATTCTTTCAAGTGATATGTGAGACTGATATAGAAAATGATCTCATTAACTAAAAAAATAATTTGGGCTATAACTGTGCAATCTGACTGTGAGATGCTGGTACATTACTGACCTTTCTGCACATACCAGTGGGATATAATTTACCCTAAGTTCACCCCAAATCACCACTCTGACTTGAGAAATTGAAGCATGTTCATTTCCTTGACATTCTTTGCACCAAGTATGAATTTGTTAATGCTCTTGTGTATAAACCAGGGCAGGATGGAATGATAATAAAAAGAGCAAACCATTTACTATATATTTACTACACACTAGGAACTGTATTCACATATATGATTCCATTTTCTTCCCTCAATTTTAAGAGGAATGTTGATAAAAAGGGAGCCCAGGTTATGTGACAAGCATACAATTATTGAGAGGCAGGGTGTTATCTGCAACCAAACAGAGAAATTCTCGTCCAGAACCGATATTCTCACTTTGTGTATAAGATACCAATTTTAGGAAGATATATTAACTAGTTAACTGTCTGAGTGAGATCAAATTAAGAAGTTAAGTCTGGGCATCTCATTCAAAATAAACTGTCATTTATATATCATAAGACAGTTTTGGGGAAGGGGATGTTTAGTGATTTAATACAAAAAAGTGACTTGAAATATCTAAAGCTGATTATACTCTGTCTTCTCTTTAGCACATAGGTATGGTCAGGAAGCTATTCTCAGTTTAATTTATATATGCATCAATGGGATCTAAACTCGCCAATGTAGTTGTGAAGTAGTACTTATTTTCTTCCATTTTTTTCAGTTATTGTTCAAATTCTGAACTTGTATCTCACTAAATAAAACATTAAAATTGATTTCTATTCAACATTTTAACATAGATTAAATACCAAATGACATTTTCTTGGCCAATTCAAAGTATAGTTTGCAATCTAGTATGACTCTTTCTTTATACACTTCGAACATCTTAACTGGAAGCCAAAACAACTTTCACGCTATCATGTCAGAACTTCTACTACATTTACATTTCAACCTGCTCTCAAATATTGCCATCATTAGTTTAATCCAAGACTTCATTGTCCCAGACTTGGTTTCATGCTATCCTTAAGCTATGGCTATCACACTCCTAGGAGCTCAATGCTGTTACATTAATGTTATCTTGTGTTAAAGAATATCTCTTCAGAATATCTGAAGTACAGGATCTGGGGAATGTAGCAATAGATTCTTGGTCAAAACTGCTTGCTTCTCTCAGTGAGGTTCGTTAAGAAGAGCATAACATCATGGCTTAAACTTTAGTGAAACACTGGGATTCTATAATATTATAGAGTCCTACAGTAAAACAACAACAACACAGACTCACACATACACAAATATACACTCTTTCACAGTGTTTTTACAAACCCTTAACTCACAAAGGCAAGATGCTCTAGTTACCTTTATTTCTCTCCAGACTCAGAGGTCTAGTGGCTAAGTACATATTATTCCACCCCTTTCTGAGTTCTCTTTTTCTTTATAATTGATTGCAATTCTCTTAAGATTAAAATAAAGAAGTAGAAAATTAGGCTAGAAACCTTAGGAACCGCTGTCCTGGGGATCTTTTGGAAGGGGTATATCTCCCAGGGGTGCTACATCTTTCCCAATCCTTCAGACACCCTGGAATTATAGGAACTGGACTGAAATTCATATGCTTCACAAGAAACGGAGCCAAGGTAAAAGTTTCCAAATGTCCTGAGTCAAAATTATATATGAATAGATCCCAAATTTGATTAGCATATTGTAATTCTATCAATGCCTTCACAAACTTCCTAATCTTGTCCTCAATACCTTGTGGATTTTTTACTGTGATTTTTTTTTTCTAATGAAGAAAATCACACTTAATGTGTCACTATTAAAATATCCTTTCAAAGAGGCTTGTCTAATGGCAGTGGCCCCACAGCAAAGCCCCAAGGGAGGAGACCTACCATCAGCTGATGGCTGTCCCTTCGAGGATCTGCTCTTCCAAAACATACAGCGGAGTCATGCCCCCAAAGCCAAAGACCTGAAGCATGACTGAAGGAGCAACAAAATGTGGCACAAACTGCAAAGATGAGACCCACCAAGACCAAAGGTGCTCCAAAAGCAGTACAGGAATGATAAACAGCACGTTATACCAAGTCCCGGGAAATTGCACCCTCACCAAGGATGAGGAAATGGATCAGAAAAAAAAAAAAAAGCATAAAGGGCTAAACATGGACAAACAACAAAAAGAAAGGAGGCAAAGTGACCAGGGAAGATGTGGTGTGTGTGTGTGTGGGGTTCCATGGGGATTAGCAATTATACAATCATATATTGCAAAACATGCAAAAATTTTTAAAAATTATTAAAAGACAGGCCCACCTTGCGCACCCAGGTTAGCTAGCTGCTCAAGGTCACCCGCGCCGGTTCCAGACCCCTAGGAGGGCGCCACCTCCGCCACCCCTGGGAGCCAAGCCCTGCCTCCAGGTTCCTCCGGAAACAGGCCCACCTTGCGCACCCAGGCTAGCTAGCTGCTCAAGGTCACCCGCGCCGGTTCCAGACCCCTGGGAGGGAGCCCCTCGCCGCGCCACCTCCGCCACCCCTGGGAGCCAAGCCCCACCTCCAGGTTCCTCTGGAAACAGGCCCACCTTGCGCACCCAGGTTAGCTAGCTGCTCAAGGCGGCGCCGGTGCAAATTACTAAACTAAACTAAAGTACAGATCTACTTTCAACCTGGAAAACACTCCCATCAACATGCCAACCAACACAAGATCCATGGTTTCTCAATATGTAGAACAGGTTCGAAAGCAAAACACAGTAAGGAGAAAAACTTTAAACATGCAAGCAAGCCCTACAGGAAGTAATCCATCGCCAACAAAGAAAAGGACAATCTCCAGAAAACTCCAAAGAAATGATTTGCATCTCAGAAAAAGATTCCTCTGTTAACATGTTAAATGCACTCCAGCAATTAAGAGAAGAATTAGAAAAAAAGGACAACAGTATGATAGAAGCAATTAATGCACTAAGGGAGGAAATAGAAACATATAAAAAAGAAAGCACCAATATGCATACCCTAATCAACAAACTAAAGAATGAAAATGAATCCCTAAAATTAAAATTGAAAGAGACTCAAGATTTAAAGGTTGCAATAGATGAGCTCAAAAACTCACAGAAAAACCATGGCAGTAGAATAGATGAAATAGAGGAACGTATCAGCACACTTGAGGATACAGAAATAGAGAGGACAAAGAAAGAAAAAGAGAGAGAGAAACAAAGTAGGAGAACTGAAGACAAGCTCAGAGATATGTCAGATTCCTTAAAGAAAAGAAACATAAGAGTAATAGGAATCCCAGAAGGAGAGGAGAGAGTTATGGGAACTGAAAGACTATTCAAAACAGTAATAGAGGAGAACTTCCCAAATCTGAAGAAAGAAATAAATATAGACATACAGGAAGCCAAAAGGACACCAAATTACTTTAATGAAAGAAAAGCCACAGCAAGACACATCATCATAAAACTTTCTAGAACCCAAGATAAGGAAAAAAATAATGAGAATGGCTAGAGAAAAGAGACAACCTACAAAGGAAAATCCATTAGACTGACCTCAGATTTTTCTGAAGAGACACTCCAGGCAAAGAGAGAATGGAGTCACATCTACAAAAAACTCCAAGAAAAAATGAGCCAGCCAAGAATACTCTACCCTGCAAAGCTATCCTTCTTCTACGAAGGAAAAATTAGAACCTTCTCTGACAAGCAAAGTCTCCAGAAATTTGCTACCACTAAACCCCCACTCCAAGAAATCTTGCAGGAGGCCTCGAGACCAAAACCATAAGAAGATCAAATACAAGAAACAAAAACACAAAATAAACCCCAAATGTCCACCAGGAAACCGTTAGAATCGCAAATATCAATAATCACCCTAAACGTCAATGGTCTAAACTCAGCAATCAAAAGACGAGGAGTTGCAGACTGGATCAGAAAACAGAACCCAAAATTCTGCTGCCTCCAAGAAACACACCTGATCGCTAAGGATAAGCATAGACTGAAGGCACAAGGCTGGAAAACTACACTACAAGCAAACGGCCCCCACAAGAAAGCAGGAGTTGCCATTCTTGTATCAGACAGAGCAGACTTCAAATTAACAAAAGTGACAAAAGATAAAGACGGCCACTACATAATGGCTAAAGGGTCAATCCACCAAAAAGACATAACAGTAATCAACATATACGCACCTAATGAGGGAGCACAAAAATTCATAAAACAACAACTAGTAGAACTGAAATAAAATATTGATGAAAATACATACGTGGTAGGAGATTTTAACACGCCACTCTCAACACAAGACAGATCAACAAAGCAGCAACTACACAAAGAAACAAAAGCTTTAAAGGAAGAGCTAGACCAAATGGACTTAATAGATATATACAGGACACTACACCCCCAAGGA